>AWOL01S0050420.1:0-14896 GCA_000715115.1 Nicotiana otophora
CATAGAAATACCACATTTGCAGCATAAAACACTTCCAATTGTTCGATGCACTGTAAACATGCCCGTGTCTTGTGCCATGGCTGGTAAGAGACAGACAAGACATTAGTAAGCATAATAAGGACCAAAACATTATGAAATATGCATCAACAATTTTAAGTTACCAAATCAAACTAACAAGTATGTGATAATTTGCAACGCAAAAGTCTACGGTCATATCTGGTCGGTAAAAGATTTTTTTTTATGTACTGCAGCTCCAAATTACCATAGAAGCTACAAGGCGCCAAGGACAAGCTACTGGAAATTTAATTCCAGTAATCTCAATGCTATGGCTTAAAAAATAAGTGAAAAGGAAATATAAAGGTGGAATACATTTTAAAGCCATGATCAAGAGTTTTTTAATTTTTCAGTTAACTTTAAGGCTTTAGTCCAAGGATAGAAGAAGCACAAATAAGTGCACGTCTTGAACAGATTTAAATTAAAACCAGATAAAATTTTAAACATCACCTACAGTTTAGATTCCCATTAATTAATTTCTTCTATCTTTCCTTAGATAACAGTTTAAGACAAAAAGGAGAAAACCGTGATTGTGTCTGTAAAAAGGATCTAACTTTATGTTTCCTTTTCACTTCGTTTTAGAAAAAAAGAACACCTTCATCAGAAAATGGTACATAGATAGAACCAAGTATCTTTCCTTTTTAGTTCGACTGTTCATTTCAAAATTGAGGCCACATACATATACAAACACATATAAGAGCATTCTTTTACAGATCAACAACATATAAGGCAACTGAGCAAGACAAACAAATATTAGCATTTCTTGTTCTGAAAGCTCAAGTGACACATATAAGTCAATGTCTTTGTTCTAGTACCTCAAAAGCCAAAAAAAAAGTGCCACCTTCGGTATTTCATCCAAATGTGAAATGAATCCAGTATCACCCAAAGTATACAGCAATGGCTTGGGCTGATCCTAAATATAGCCACCAGTTCCATAGATTTCGACATCAACCCTAAAATAAGTTTCAGGGGATAAAAATAGCCGCAAGGCTTTGGTTTAACAGAAAAGGTAATCCAACATGAGATGCATGGTATTCGCATGTTGCAAGTCCGCATCCTGACTGGTATTTAAGTGGAGAAGGGTAAAGGGAAACATTCATTATCCACACAGTTCTGAAACTAGAATCCATGGATCTCTCAGTTATCAAACAACAACAACAACAACAATACATCTCAATTCCAAGCTATTTGGAGTCAGCTATATGAACCCTCACTATCCATGTTGATCCATTTAGAACGGTCTCAATCCAATATTCAATAATTTCTTTAACACTAGAATTTCTCTACATTTTCTACTGATATACAAATCTCTAACAAGATCAAGAGACTCCTAGCAGATATAGGACCTAAAGTAAGTAAAAAAAGTATTTTGTCTTGAGGAGCAAAAGGAAAAATAGAGAAAACACATACAAAACAAAACAACAAAACGAATTGTCAGTTGAATAGAGCATACATCAATCAACTACGGCTTAATCCAAAACTTGTTTTGCTCCGCTAAATGAATCCTTTATATATGTTAACAGTTTCTTAAATAAAATGAACTTTATCAAAGAAACTCATGTATTAAGTGTGAAATTAAAAACCCAAAATTAACTCAAAATGAATGGAAATCAAGTAGAGAAATTACCTGTGGAAGTAGAGTCGTAGGCGGAGAGACGGAAAGAGGCAAAGAGAGCAGAAATGAGAAAGATACCTAAGTCCTGGGGGTTTTGGGGGATTTTAGTCACTTTTTATTTTTGTAAAATCAGGATAAGTAAAAAATATCATAAGCCGAACCAGGTAGTATATGATATTGTAAATAATATTAATATTCATAAATAAAGTTTTGAATAAAAAATTGTACACGCAAAACTAAAGTATAAAATTTTACGAATAATCAATGTGAATTATTGTATGATAACTTGTTTGCCGTGGATAATTCTTTAATAGAATACAACTGTTTTTCCTATTGACAAAGAATTAGTAAGAAGAAATATATTTTTTTTTTATCAAAATTGAGAATCTGGTAATTACTCGATTATCTCCATACACCCACATGGATATAATAGAAGGAAGCAATATGGAGAAGAATATAGCTAAATTATGTTCGAAAAATAACTAAGTAGAAGCAGGGACTGCGACAAGGTGAGTTGCTCTGATGGTAAGCACCCTCCACTTCCAACCAAGAGGTTGTGAGTTCGAGTCACCCCAAGAGCAAGGTGGGGAGTTCTTGGAGGGAAGGATGCCGAGGGTCATTTGGAAACAGCCTCTCTACCCCAGGGTAGGGGTAAGGTCTGCGTACACACTACCTTCCCCAGACCCCACTAGTGGGATTATACTGGGTTGTTGATGATAGAAGCAGGGACTGCACGGCGAATTTTGTGGCCTAAAGTCAAATTTTACGAGGGACCTTAACTTTTTAAAAAAATATATTTATTTATTTATTCAAAGTCTATTTTTTTAACTTTTCTTAGATACAAAGTAATTAATAATTTTCTTATAATCAATAACTCCTAATAAGTATTTCTCAGTTGACAATATAGCTAATCCATTTAATCTTTCTTGAGACGTTGTTGATGTTAGGTAAGATTTTATCAATTTTAATTTTGACAACTTCTTTCCGCTGAAACAACGGTAATAAGATCAGTTATTAACATTATTCCGTAAACAATATAGACATCTGGAAAAGAATCAAATATTTATATTTGATTGAGTGTATCAATTAAACTGCTACTCTATCTTCTAATTATACTATTTTCTTTGATACTTTTAATTCAGAAAATAAATCTAAACCATCAATATCGAATTGATTATTATGCTTTAAGGAACATTCAAGATTGAGGCAATGTTTTTTCAAATTTTCATCATCTAGTGATCTTAGTTTTTACCACTAAATAGAAAATTTAAAATATTTTCATATGCTTCGAATTGTTCAAATCTATTTTGAAGTGAAAAAATAGTTGTCTACTATGTATAAAAGTAATCAACTCTAAAGGATTCTAAGATTATGAGATTTCATTATCAACATTCTCATCAAATTGTTACTTCCTATATATCACACGTTTCTTACGAAATTTGGGTTCGATATTCATTTCAAGTGCAATTTTCTTGGCAGAAATCATAGCAGTTACATATCCTTCTTCTCTATATTTGTTAAAGAAAGAAATCAAACTTTTTTACTTCACAATTATTTTTTAAATTTAGACATAACCTATTAGTTGTAATAAAAACTGGGGCCTTCACAAATGTGGAGCCTAAAACAGTTGCTTTTCTTGGTTTATGGAAGGGCCGCCCGTGACTACAATTAGAAAAAGAGCTAGCTAGCATATTTCTTTGCAGTTCAACATTTTTGTGTATGTCCAGTGCATATAGCGAGCCGAATGCGTGACTTTTTAAATTTTGTCAGCAATTAGAGTCTTTATATTTCCAAAAATAATATATTTAATTTGGTATCTGTCACGTACATGAATTATTTTGAATTTTACATTTTCCGTCTCCCAGCATTTTCTTTTCGTTAAATTCTCTTCGCAGAAAGCTAGATGCTGTTTGGACATATTTCGTGGATTTTAATTCTAATTTCCTTTATGGTTTTGCTCATTTGATTTTATCATTTTTTTCAGTTAATTAGGTTTCTCAATATTTTGAATCATTCATATAACATATATTTTTTCCAGCACGTTCATTGTTCGTATTAATTGATCAAGTATTAATTGATCCCCCAATATTTATTTTGTTGTCGCATATCAAATACCTTATTCAAACATATATTCATAAGTCAAATCAACATTGATGAAGAGCAATTCATGTATAACGAACAAAAGGAATCAGGAGGTACAAAAGAGTAACACAATCATCAATTGAATCAGACAAGATACACGTAATTCAGAAAACTTTTCTAACCTAAAACCCAACAATCTAAACAAGGCATAATCTTTCTTTAAAAAACTCAGCGTCAAATATAATTACTAACCTAATTTTTATTTTTATTTTAAGTTTTGGCTCCAACTATGAACCACACTTATTTTATGTGATATTTCTAATCTTTAAATGCTCCCCTCCAGAAAAAAGTCGCAAAAGAAAACAGGATATAAATGAAATTATCTTGTCAAGTGTTCATTACTTTCAGAACCTTTCAAACATTTTGTAACCGTGCTCCTATTTATGCAAGCAAAAGCAATTTTCTAAAGCCTAAACACTAACAAAGATGTTCATGTGTTCATTAGTGTAATCAGTAATGTTACTTCTTTTTTGAAGGATTGTGACTTTTAATAAAAGAATATGAAGGATGTTTGGATTATATGAAAAGTGAATCAAACGGAATTGGGGGTTGCTAACAGGAAGCAAAGACTCAAGTGGTGGTTGTTCCTTTCAAAAGTTAACAGACACGTCCCATAAGAAATATTTTCTTGTAAGTAAAATATTAAATTATTATTTAGAAGGACATTTTAATAATTTAACTTTTTATTTTGATGTTCCCACTTTTAATATAATACTAGTTTCTCGTCACGTGCGTTGCACGTGTATGCCTAGTTATGTAGTACAAAATTTAGTAAAATTAATACCGATATTATTAGAACATAGTTTTGAGTAAATATTTAAACTTAAAAAACAGACTAAATAATTATACATGAAAAGATAAAATACAAGTTTTTGCGGATATGAAATAGTATAATGGATTCAAATTTCGCTGGTTAATTTCACCTATGGTCATCTAACTTATTATTTATTTCACAAAAGTCACTTATCTATTTTTCATCACTTAAAAGTTACCCAACTTTACGTTTGTAACTTAAAAGTCATTCTAGTTCAAAACCTATAAAATATCCAATAAAAAATATGACATGTCATTACATTTAATTAAAAAATCTAAAAATAATGCCACATAAGCTTAAATAGACCATATATAAATTAGACTCATTTATTCCTCAGCCCGATTTCGGTCAGTTTTTTGAATATTAGTTTTAATTTATTTTATATGAAAAACCGACCGATTTCGATCGGTTTCTCAAAAAATAAATTTCGCGGGATTCTAAAATAGTTTTCCATATTTTTGCGCCAAAAAAGACCGAAGTCGGTCGGTTTCATAAAAAAAAATTAAAAAATAAAATATTTTGGGAAATCGACCGATTTCGATCAGTTTTTCGGTCGGTTGTTTTACCGACCAAAGTCGATCGGTTGGTCGCGGTCGGTTTTGGCCGAATTTTTAGTAGTGAACTTCTACTATGCAATTTCATTGTGGGTGTTTCTTAGCAATATTTTGAGTGGAATAGTAATTTGTGAAAATAGGTTCTTATTAGCTTGTTGTTCTTGTGTGTAAGTGACACATTTATATGTTATGTGAGATTGAGGTCGGTCAATTTTCCAAAATATTTTAATTTTTAGTTTTTTTACGAAACCGACCGACTTTGGTCGGCTTATTTTGACGCAAAAATGCGAGAAATTATTTTAGAATCCCGCAAAATTTATTTTGTAAGAAACCGACTGAAATCGGTCGGTTTTTCATATAAAATAAATTAAAACTAATATTCAAAATACCGACCGAAATTGGGTTGAGGAAGAAATGGGTCTAGCTTAAATATGGTCTATTTAAGCTTATGTGGCATTATTTTTAGATTTTTTAATTAAATATAATGACATGTCATATTTTTTATTGGATATTTTATAAGTTTTGAACTAGAATGACTTTTAAGTTACAAACGTAAAGTTGAGTGACTTTTAAGTGATGAAAAATAGATAATTGACTTTTGTGAAATAAATGATAAGTTGGATGACTTTCAGTTAAATTAACCCCAAATTTCGCTCCTTGAGTAAATATTGAGCTATTATGAAGCATAAATATTGATTACTTTTCTAGAATATAATCGTCTATCCCTACAATCAATTAAACTAATATTTGTCGTGAATAACAATAGCCAAATGATTGTAGAAACGCATTAAGAGTTAACAAATCGATGTATGCATGGTTATTCTCTTAACAATATTTATGCTTATGCTATGAAAGATTTGGAGAAAAAGATCTTTTCCAAACGATAAAGTAGTTTTATTAAAATTAGTTATTAACGAAAGAACACAACTATCTAGAGAGTCTCATAATCTCAAAACATATCAACTTTCACGTATAGATATATCCTCCTAAATTATATACTCCTACGCATATTATTTAGTAAATTCCACATGATTTTATGCATGATACATATAGATTTGCCTATTTGGCAAAACAAAAACATTTTACTGTCACGACTCGAAATCCCACCTTCGGACCATGATGACGCCTAACATTTCACTTGCTAGGCAAGCCAACGTTAGAATAATATTAGTTATTTTTTAAAAAAATATTTAAATTTATTTATAACAGAGAAATAAATGCGGAAGTAAAGTCTGAAATGTAGTGAATAATTCATAAAATAACGGTGTCTAAACAACATCTCAGAATTGGTGTCACACGTGCACGAGCTTCTAGAATAATATAAATAAAGGTCTGAATAAAATAAAGATGTCTGAAAACAAACACACAACTAAGGTAAAGTAGACGGAGACTTAAAACTGCGGACGTCGTGCTGTTATACCTCAAGTCTCCTCTGAGTAGCTGAAATCCGAGCAAGTCTATGGTACGCCGTTGGGACCAAGTCCGAAATCTGCACAAGAAGTGCAGAGTGTAGTATCAGTACAACCGACCCCATGTACTGGTAAGTGTTGAGCCTAACCTCGACGAAATAGTGACGAGGCTAAGGAGGGTCACTTACATTAACATGTACGCAATATTAGTAACAACAACAAATAATAGAAATAAATCAGGTAACTCATTTATAATAGTTGAAGCCAACTCAGCAGTCATAACCAATTATTATTTCAACCAATTTCCGTTGCAGCGTGCAACCCGTTCCCACAATATATACATTTTCAATCGCGGGCCGAGACCGTTTAGCCTGGGACCAAACGGTCCGGAGCCGGTCCCTACAAAAAGACCGTTTAGTCCAGGACAGTTTGGCCCATTTAATTTGGGACCGGTCCGGGACCGGGACCGTTTGGACCGGCCCACTTAGCCCGTTTAGGCCCGAGACCGGCCCATTTGCCACCCTTACCCTCAAGTTAAGGTTAACCCCGACACTTACCTCGCTTTGCAAATTCCAATCAATTACTCGACCAAAACTTTTTCTTTTAAATTTGTCTCCAAAAGCTTCAAATATATTCACAAACAATTCGATATACTCAATACGAATCATAAGAATTAATTCCATATGAATTTACTAATTTTTCAAATAAAAATTTAAAATTTATTTAAATATTCGATAGTGGGACCCGTATCTCAAATCTCAGAAAAACTTACGAAATCCGAATACCTATTCCGAGACGAGTCCAACCATATAAAAATTATCAAATTCCGATGTCAAATGACCTTCAAATCTTAAATTAAAGTCTTTGAAGATTTCTACCATTTTCAACCCAATCTTTACCCATTTGAACTCAAAAATCTTCCCACAAACCTTATTGGTATAAGCATATATAAATAATACTCTTACACCCAAGAATCATACTCCTAATTAACCATCTTCTTCTCAAATCCGAAATTAAAAAACTAGGGTATGAAACCTTATCTCTTAGATGAAGAACTTGAGAGATTTCTTGTTGGATTTCAAGGCTTGAGCAAGATTTGATGAACAAAACACTTGAGTTTCTTCCTCTCTCTAGAACACTCTCACTTCTCTCTAAAATATCAGTTTTTAGCTCAAAAATGACTTAACCCCGCTCCCTACCCGGCCTTGGGGATATTAAATGAGCTCTTACTTGCGCGGCCGCGCACCTGGGCAAGTGGCCGCGCACCCGGGGCAGAAAGTCTCAAATATGCGCGACCGCGCATTGGCCGAGCACCTGACACAGGTCCAGTAAAATGGCCATAACTTTCTGTATACATATCCAAATGACGAACGGTTTGAAGCGTTAGAAACTAGACTCGAAGATCTTTAATTTGATATATATCCATAACATAAATCCTTATATATATGTAGTCATGCTCGTCCAAAATTTGGTCTTGTGCGTACTCATTTGGAACTTTAGTCTATTATGAAATTTTTCAGCTTGGCTTAGACTTAGGACTTTCCTTAGAGCCCATATCACTTTTAATATGCCTCATACACTTATTATCATATCTAATAGGTGTCCATCATGTTAATATTCCTCAAATAAGAAGTAGAGTCTGTCCCCAAACACATAACATAACTTATTTATTCTTTCGCACAAAAGTTTTTTCCCGAATTTTACTAACTCCCAAAATTTTCAAACATTTCGCCAGAGTTTCCTTTGTAATTGAGCCTATCCACCTGCCAGAGAATCCCAGAAACCATACTAACAACACATGCATAATCCAATCAATGTAACATAATATGAAAACAATACTAAGAGTGGCCTCATAAGCAATATATTTCTAGAAAATGAACGCCATTAACATCAACTATTCAGGTGATACGTAACTCATAGCAGGTAAGCTCCCAACATCTTCATAAAACACATAAATGAATGTTTAAATTAAAGATGAAATTTTTGGGTCATCATATTCTCCACCTCTAAAACAAACGTCCGTCCTCGAACGAAGTTAGAAAAAGTACCTGAGTTGGTAAAAAAGTGTGGATATGCACTCCGCATGTCCGACTCGGACTCCCAGGTAGATGCCTCTACCGGCTGACCTCTCCATCGCACTCGAACTGAAGGATAACTCTTAGACCTCAACTGTCAGACCTGTCAGGCTAGAATAGCTATCGGCTCCTCCTCATAAGTCAAATCCTTGTCTAATTGGACTGAGCTGAAATCTAACACATGGGACGGATCACCATGATATTTTCGGAGCATAGACACATGGAACATCGGATGAACCATTGATAAATTAGGTGGTAATGCAAGCCTGTAGGCTACTTCACCCACCATTTCAAGAATTTCAAAGGGTCCAATATACCTAGGGCTCAACTTGTCCTTCTTTCCGAACCTCATTACACCTTTCATAGGTGAAACCCGGAGTAATATTTTTTCTCCAACCATGAATGCAATATCACGAACTTTACGGTTGGCATAACACTTTTGCCTAGACTGAGCTGTACGAAGTCGATCCTGAATAACTTTGACCTTATCCAAAGCATCCTGTACCAAATCGGTACCCAGCAACCGANGAGCCTCTCCCGGTTCAAACCAGCCAACTGGCGAACGACATCGCCTTCCGTATAATGCCTCATATGGAGCCATCTGAATGCTCGACTGGTAGCTATTATTATAAGCAAATTCCTCAAGTGGAAATAACTGATCCCAAGAACCTCCAAAGTCTATAACACAACCGCGAAACATATCTTCCAGAATCTAAATGGTGCGCTCTGACTGTCTGTCTGTCTGTAGATAAAATGTTGTACTCAACTCAACCCACGTGCCTAACTCACGATGTACAACCCTCCAGAAGTATGAGGTAAACTGCGTACCTCGATCTGAAATAATAGACACGGGCACACTGTGAAGGCGGACAATCTCATGAATGTAAATTTCAGCTAACCTTTATGAAGAATAGGTAACTGCCACTAGAATGAAATGTGCTGACTTGGTCAACTTGTCCACAATGACCCAAACTGTGTCAAATTTTCTCTGAGTCAGTGGGAGTCCAACAATAAAATCCATAGTGATACGCTCCCATTTCCACTCAATAATTTCTAACTTCTGAAGCAAACCACCAAGTCTCTGATGCTCGTACTTAACTTGCTGACAATTCAGACACCGAGCTACATATGCAACTATATCCTTTTTCATTTTTCTCCACCAATAATGTTGCCGCAAATCTTGATACATTTTGGCGGCACCCGAATGAATAGAATACCGGGAACTGTGGGCCTCTTCAAGAATTAATTCATGAAGCCCATCTACATTAGGAACACATATACGACCCTACATCCGCAAAACTCCATCGTCTCTCACAGCAACCTGTTTGGCACCACCGTACCGCACCGTGTCCTTGAGGACAAGAAAATGAGGATCATCATATTGTCGTTCTCTGATATGCTCATATAAATAAGACCGAGCGACTGTACAAGCTAGAACCCGACTGGTCTCTGAAACATCTAACCTCACAAACAGATTGGCCAAAGTCTGAACATCTGCAGCTAGCGGCCTCTCACCAACTGGAATATACGCAAGGATGCCCATACTCACAACCTTTCTACTCAAAGCATCGGCCACCACATTGGCCTTTCTAGGGTGATACAAAATGGTGATATCATAGTCTTTCAAAACCTCCAACCATATTCTCTGCTTCAAATTGAGATCTTTTTTTTTGAACAAATACTATAGGCTACGATGATCAGTAAATACTTCACACGATACACCGTAAAGGTAATGCCTCCAAATTTTCAAGGCATGAATAATGGCTGCCAATTTTAAGTCATGAACAGGATATTTCTTCTCGTGAACTTTAAACTGTCGTGATGCATAGGCAATCACCCTTCCATCTTGCATCAATACTGTACCAAGCCCAACGCGAGATGCATCACAATACACCGTATAAAATCCCGAACCTGTGGGTAATAGCAACACTGGCGATGTAGTCAAAGCGGTCTTGAGCTTCTGAAAGCTCAACTCATACTCATCTGGCCATTTAAATGGGGCACCCTTATGAGTCAATCTGGTCTTAATAGTTGTTCATAATCAATTACAGAATTGCCAATTAACCTCATGTTAACAAAAATCTCGTTGCAAACCTTCAGAATACTGATAACGAGATGCGAGGCATGAAAACCTCATAATTATTTACCCAAAATAACAAGTAACATTTAACGCCACCTGGGCGAGCACCTACCTCGTAGGTTAAAACTCAATATTATAACACGAATTTGGCAAGTATGCACAGATAATTTCATACAAATTTTTTCATATAAGCCTAACATGCACGACTTCCTATTAGTAATATAGTACAAATTTAATTTCACAATGGCGAATTTAAACGCAAGAATTTTTATCACAAGGATCTCGTCCTTATATAACTTCCACCGCAGCTCATAGCCCGGTTTAAACATATCAATTTATTTTAAAATGCGAGGACCTCGGCCTCAGTTCTGAATCACAAGTAATATGCACATCGTGCCAATCGAAACTTTCCATTTTTCTCCTTTTAAATAATTTCCGTTAAACAAAATCACAACACATAATGAACTCATACCGATAGGGCATATAATTCACAATTTGTAATTAGTTATCCAGAAATTACATCAAAACTTACCGAAATGAGAAACAGAAAGCCAACTTTAGCCTTACAGTTCTTAATAGAGTCCAACATGGAATGATAGGCGTAGTTATCTCTATAAAACCTCCCAACAGGAGTAAACACATAAGTAGATTATATAATTAAGAAGCTCACTCATAAGTGGAGCACAATAGGAGGACTCGTCTCGATACTCATAACCGAATCAAGTTAAGGAAATTATTCCTTTATATTAAATCGAGGTCGTACCTGTAATGACACCATCTGATATAGCGACCTCCGCCATACCATAAAACAATTATATCAACGGCTGGGCCTCCATCCCTAGGACGACTTCTACCCGCTTGTCATCCCCCCTAACTGGTCGTGTGGGTGGTGTAGTAACTACAATGGGCACGTAGCCTGAGTGCTTTGATGAAATATGTCTCTCCCAAGTCTGGGACAATTTCCTCATGATGTGCATTCATAATAACCCATTTGCGGGTTTGGCTTCTCATACTGAGTATGTGCCAAATAACTGGAATAACCATTGTAGGAAACTCATGTAAGTGGTGCATTAAAAGAATTTACTGGAGCACCCTGATTAATCCGATGTGCGAACTGGGCTGGCCAACTGCCCGAGCCCTCGCCATAATGATTTATACTCACAGAGTACAATCCACTGAATCCTAGAACCTCGAGACGTCTTGGACTCCTTAGTTTCCTTTTTCCTCACCCCGAATACATTCTAATATCTTAGCAATTTCTACCACTAGTGGAAATGAAGTATCAGCCTGTAGCTCCCAAGTCGTACAAAATTTTACGATCATAATTGAGTCCTTTAATGAGTCTGTGGACTCGCTCCCTGCTGTAGGAAGCAAAGTAGGAATATGACGGGCTAACTTATTGAACCTGATGGCATATTCTGACACCGTCATGGTGACCTGACACAATCGTTCAAACCCTATGCGCCACGCATTACGGAGAGTCCGGGAAACAAACTCTTTCAAAAGTATTTATGAGAACCGAGCCAAGTGGGTGGTGTTGCATTGGCTGGTCTGCCCTCTTCATAGGCTTGCCACAGACACCTATGGAGAATTATCTCTCCCGAGGCCAATTTATTCTTTTGTTATGCTGACTCAACGTTGTTGAGCTAACCCATTTCTTAACATACTCTTCGATTTTTTTATTTGGGGTATCCCTTACCCCTATTTATACACAACGATCACAAAAGTAGAGCTCCATACAGACAAATCTTGGTCCAGAATCTCGTCAACCACTGTACTTCCTCCGAAGCACCCCAAAATCCGCAACCATAACGTCCACATTGAGTAGATTTACTGAAAATTATAGTTATTTCTCTAACTCCTTTGGTATTGAAGTATAGGATTATTAAGTAGGCGGACATACCGCAAGTCCCAACCTTATCCTCTAAAAAATCGCAGGTCTTAAAAATGTGTAAATTTTGGAGAACCTTTCAGTACCACATATATACATTTTAGGCCAAAACTGATATAGCACATGACCCCGCAATCCATCTATTGATAGTGGACTCCCCCACTCGGCGCGATGTCATAGTTCACCACGTCCGATGATTTACAATATTAACCTTCACATCTCGTATAAATCAACCAGATGCCAAGGTTCGTTGCACCCCTCACATGATTCACTGGGTGATCTCTCAATATGTCTGCATCTTTAGTTGGAACCACACGTTGAGGCAATGTTGAGCATCTTTGGCTCCCTCGTAGTCCATCTGCGGCATCATGAACCGTCGACGCACAACTGATACCGAGTGTGCAATGTCATACACGAGTGGATACAAAGGAATATGAGATATATGTTTCAAGTAAATCAATGTCGCATGATAAGGAATGAAAGAAATAGAAATATTCCTAAACTTTGTAGCCTCTGGAAGATAAGTACAGACGTCTCTGTACCGATCCTTCAGACTCTATTAAGCGTGCTCATGATTCGTGAGACCTATGTAACCTATTGCTCTGATACCAACTATCACGACCCGAAATTCCCACATTCGGACCATGATGGCGCCTAACATTTCACTTGCTAGGCAAGCCAACGTTAGAATAATATTAGCCATTTTTTAAAAAAAATTAAATTTATTAATAACAGAGAAATAAATGTGGAAGTAAAGTATAAAATGTAGTGAATAATCCATAAAACAACGATGTCTAAATACCATCACAGAATTGGTGTCACAAATGCACAAGCTTCTCGAATAATACAAATAAAGGTCTGAATAAAATAAAGATGTCTGAAAACAAACATACAACTAAGGTAAAGTAGACGGGGACTTCAGAACTGCGGACGCCGTGCAGTTATACCTCAAATCTCCTCTGAGTAGCTGAAATCCGAGCAAGTCTATGGTACGCCGCTGGGACCAACTCCGAAATCTGCACAAGAAGTGCAGAGTGTAGTATCGGTACAACCGACCCCATATACTAGGTAACTGTGATGACCCAAATGTCATCTTTAAATTTAATGATTAATTATGTGATCTAAGCACTATTTACCATTACTCGACTTGCGTGTGCAGTCCGTAAAAAACATATTTCCGGAAAGTTTTCAGGTGAAAAATGGATTAAAATATGAATTAGATATTTAAAACACTACTGAGTTGACTTTGGTCCATATTTTGAGCAAACAAACTGATCAGTAGTTTTACAGTTCCGGTAGGTCCGTATCGAGAATTGAGACTTGGGAGTATGCCCGGAATCAAATTTCGAGGTCCCTAGCCCGAGATATAGAATTTTGACGAAAACATTAAAGTTTAAGTTCAAATAGTGGCCGGATGTCGAATTATGTACAAATGATCCCGGAATAGAATTTTGAGGATTCCAACAGCTTCGTATGGTGATTTTGGACTTAGGAGCATGATCGGAATTTTATTTGGAAGTCCGTAGTGGAATTAGGCTTGAAATGCCGAAAGTTGAATTTTTGGGAAGTTTGACCGAAGGGTTGACTTTTTGATATCGGGATCGAAATCCGATTCTGAAAATTTTCATAGCTCCGTTATGTCATTTATGACTTGCGTGCAAAATTTGAGGTCAATCGAACTTGATTTGATAGGTTCTAGTGTTGTTTGTATAAATTGAAAGTTTCAAAGTTCATTAGGCTTGAATCTATGTGTGATTTGTGATTTTAGCGTTGTTTGATGTGATTTGAGATTTCAAATAAGTTCGTATGATGTTTTAGGACTTGTTGGTGTATTGGGTTGAGGTTCCGAGGGCCTCGGGTGAGTTTCGGATGGTTAACGGATCAAAAATGGGACTTAAATAGCTGCTGCAAATTCTTTTCTGCTGTGCAATCGAGCCCCAAAAATCGAGCCGAGGATCGAAGGCAGGCTCGAGATCCATGATCGAAGGCCCAGGATCGAGGGCTATGACCAAGGCCAGTGATTCAAGGCCATAAAGATCGAAGCCATGATCGATAGCCAGGATTGATGGCTGTGATCGAGCCCCACGGTCGAGGGCCATGATCGAAGCTATGATCGAAGGCCATGACCGAGGTCCATGATCGAGGACCATGATCGGACTCCCCTTAATTGGACTCCCCAGGATCGGACCACATGACCGAGTCCAGGATCGAACCCCATGATCGAGGTCACCCTGGACAGATCTGTAAGATATAAAATCAGGG
>AWOL01S0050421.1:16596-40655 GCA_000715115.1 Nicotiana otophora
TTTCGCGGTCCATAAAAGAGAGTCAAATTTCCTCGATTTGGGATTTAAAATAAACCGGTCACTTGGGACACCATAAATTATTCCAAGTGACGACTCTGAATAAATAAATAATCCCATATCGATTAATGTCACTTTAATTAGAAAAACTCCCCTATCCCCTGGGAAAAAAGAGGTGTGATAAGTATACTTATAAGTTTCATACTGTATTAAAAGGGTGCACTTAGTTGGGTTCTTCTTCGTGTTAGAGCTACTCTTGTAAGCTCGTCTTGCCTTATCTATGCTTATTGCTTTGTTGTCCGACAAACAGTTGACATCAATTATTCTGATTGCACCAAATATATATTTTGGTTGTTTCAATTTACGTTAACCTGTTTGATTGTGCACAAATTCTAAGAAAAAATGAAAAGTTTAGAATTTTTGGTCCTAAACAAGTCAAAAAGGGGTCCAGAGTATTTGCGTGGTTATAAAAACTTTTCATTAAGGGTAGAATTGAAAGTTTAAGCTAAATTGTTTTCACATTTAGAAATGAGTCATTCTTTTTAGAAAGGGCCAAAAAAGAAATAGGTTCACATAAACTGGAACGGATGAAGTATATAGCTTTAGAGACTAGTAGATAGGACGCCAATATTTATTACTCCCTCTATTTCAAATTAGATGAAGTACTTTTCTTTTTAGTCTGCTCCAAAATAAATGACACATTTCTAAATTTGAATACAATTCAACTTTAAATTCTTCATTTTACCCTTAATGAGAAGCTTTTATAACCACACAAATGTCATGGCCACACAGTTTTTATCCCTAAGCTTTTAAAACCACAAATTTCAAAAGTCTTCTTTTTTTTTTCTTAAATTCCGTGCTGAGTCAAACTACCTCATTTAAATTGAAAGGGAGGGAGTACTACTTTTCTTCCTAAATAAGACACGTTATGGTGTTATTTGTACATTATGCCCCTTTACAATTTTAAAATTAAGAAAATAATATTTTTAGATCTCTTATGTGTAAAAAAGACAGTTCTCTTACGTGTAAAAGTAAATCTCTCATGTGTAAAAAAAAAAGAAATAAAGTTATAAAACTAAAAATAGGTTTGTAAAGAACCACAAAACTAATTGACGTGCACATTATGATAGAGGGTTCACCATTACCATTTAATAATAATATTTTAAAAAAATGACACTGTATAGCCGCTGTAAAAATAATAGTCGAAAAAATGTACTCCCTCTGTTTCAATTTATGTAAACCTATTTCTTTTTTAGTCCGTGCCAAAAAGAATGACCTTTTTTCCTTATTTGGAAATAATTTACCTTTATGCAATGATTTATAGCCACACAAAATATATGTGCCTCATTTTACACTACAAGTTCAAAAGTCTTCTCTCTTTTCTTAAACTCCGTGCCCAGTCAAATGGGTTCACATAAATTGAAACTGAGGGAGTATAAAATTTGTATATTTTATATATATATATATATATATACATTCTGTATGCTATATACAAAAATTATACAAATATTATATATTTTTTCGATTACCAAATATAAATAATTTTGGATGCGAGTTAAAACTGACAATAGGCCAATATTTTTAATAAACACAGGTAGGGGCTGACGGCCAGAAATGAATGGTATAATAGCTATTCGCCATTTATTAGACAACACTTGCTTAATTTTTTTCATTTCATTTTTTTCCATTTAAAAGAGTCCACTTTCCTCTCTGTCAGGTTTGATGCATTCGCTGCTCTCTTTTCCATGCAACTTCGTAAGCAATAAAGCATCAAAAAATTCATATATAATCTATAATCCGAAAGATCACAGACAAGCAAAATTTGCACTTTGCAGTAACCTCTCTCAGTGAAATGCTACTATAAGAAACATTTTAATATATTAGTGAATCTTTAATTTAAAAATTGGGAACTAAATAAGTGACATATATTTTGAGATGGTTGGTGAAAAAATCACCAAGGAAAAACTTGAAATTAATCGATGACTTGAGGCAGTTGCTTGGTTCTTTTTATGATAGTATTATCGTGCCAATAGTTTACCAGATACTGGCAATCTCCTATATATGATACTAAGAGACAACTCTTCCTTCAAAACTTAAATATATGGAAAAAAGAATAACTTAGTTTTTTTTGCCTCCATTGACATCTGCATGGTGTTAGAAATTAGAATGGCCGATAACTTCTACTCAAACCATTAGTCAAACCATTAACGCTGGCGAAAAATCCTATTAGGTCTTGCCTATACGGTAAATACGATTTTCTTCTGTTCTTATCAACTTGGTTAGCCGCTCTATTCCGTATGTATGCCGCCACCGGCGACTCTCCGCCCGTACCACTTCCTTTCAGCTGCTTCGATTTTCCGGCAGCCTTTACGACCTCACCTAAATTCGCTGTTTCGCTTTTTATTGACTTTTTTGGTGTGAGAAATACAAAACTAGTGTCCTTGCCGTCGCTATTACTCCGCCGTAACAAATCTCGAAGCTTCGGCAATCGCTTTGGCGCCGATCCAGTTGATTTACTCTTCTTACATTTTCCCGGTAACGGGTCGCTTATCTTCGGCTTCCACACACAATAAGTTCCCGGCGGTAAAATCTCCAATTCATCCACATCCGATGACGCCTCCGACGCCGACGCCGTCGTCGATTCCAGTTCTTCTAGGAAAAAGCTCTTCAACGGAATTCGAATTTCACTATCAACGGCATCCGACGACGACGATTCATTGTTAACGTTTAATAATAGATCGCGGTTGAAAACAGGGAAAATTGACTGAAATTCAGTTTGACCGCCGTAGATGAGTTCCATGGTTGAGAATTCAAAATCTAATTCCTCGCTGTTATCTCCGTCGAAGCTATCGGTAGCGTTCTCCTCCGCTGCCTCCTGAAATTCATCGGAGATTTTAGCGGCAATTTCAGCCAAGTATCCGAAGTTGCTAAAGCTAGGGCACAAATAATTATCGTCTATGGCTTCCTGCATGATTTTGTTTTGCGTGATTAAGTATAGCTGTGTAGGTTCGTTTTTTCTGTGTAGGTTTTTTATGCTGTGAATATGAGGGAAAGAGAATTGCTTGTTCTGTTCTGTTCTGTGCTGTTCGGGGTTTTTATATAGTGTTTGAATTAAGGGGTTTAGGAAGTGTTCTTATTTTCCTTTTTGTTTTCTCAGAAAGTGACTTGTTTTTCCTTGTAGGAAAAGAGATTGGCGGGCCCATCACTTCACACGGTTGTTTCTAGAAGACTATAAGCTTATGGAATTTAATTTAAATATTTTATGAACTTATGGGGCTTGTGTATTAATGCTGATTTAGAGTCCGTTTGGACATTAAAAAGAAATTTAATTTTTTTTGAAATCAGCATTTGCTCATAAATTTTTTAATTTTTATTTGAAGATACATTTTAGAATTTTTTAAAAATTTAAAAAATTTCAAAAAATTATTTTTTAAAATTTTCACTGAGATCACTCACAAAACTTCAAAAACAACTCAAAATTATATTCATGTCCAAACACAATTCGAATTTTCAAATATTATTTTCACTTAAAAAAACTTTTTCACTTTTTTTTGGAATTTTACAATTCTTATGTCCAAAAGCCCCTTAATGTATTTCTTAGCAAGTTCTTTAATTAGTCATGTAATACGTCATTTAGGCATATTAAACAAGTTACCTTCTTTTTGTTTTTGCCTTTCTTACCACGTTCTTTTGTCATGCAATACGTCATTTCAGGCCCATTTATCATCTTACCCTTTCTTTTTGTTTTAAATCTTCCTTTCTTTTGTGTGTGCACCCTATTTCATGTTATATAGATGATATGTTTAATTGATAAAAAAAGGTGAAGATCCATTTTATGCCTTTATGGCCCATTAAGACTCTCTTTGGTTATATTGACCTTTCCGCCGAAAATCGGTAATATCTAATATAGGAGATTGGTAAATATGACTATGAGATCACTATGATCATTTTTTTTCAATCTAAATTTTTCTTTCACTTGTAGTGGGGGGAAAATGTGGACTCTAGGTCCTACTAATTGAATTAAGGAAGCAAATGGTATCAATATCAATTGCTTTCTATTTGTATTTGATCATAAGAGATTATTTTTATCATTATTTTAGCGAAAAATACTTTTGATAAATAAGTTTTATATGCGCACACCAAGAATATTCTTTGCATCTTGAAGGAGTAATGGTGTTAAACATATGATATCAATAGTTTTTAAAAGAGTATCATATTAAGGGCAAAACAAGAATATTAAGATTAAAACTTATCCAAATAAATTAAAAATATATAAGTTTTATGGAATTAACTAAGAAAGCAGGAGTCATACAATAAAAAAAAACAGAGTACTTTTACTAGCTGACTTCCTTTTCTATTTTGATTTCTCTCGTACATGAATTTAATTAATGATAGAAGTCAAGTTGATGCCGCATAATGCATTCTGACCAAATCATGGAATTGCTGCTCTTCATTTTTTGGAGTTGCTATGGCATAAATGTGATGTTTTTTACTTTAATGCTACACAAGAGGATAATTTGTGTGGTATTTAATTTTTGCGTGCACTGATTATAGAATGACATGATTCTTTTATGTGTTCCTTATATCACTGTTGCGAAAATAGTAAATGCGGAAAGTAAAGAACACAAGTATTTTTATGTGAAAAACACCCGGCTCAAAAGATGAAAAAACTACGACCTACTATTCAGTAGGATTTTTCCCAACACTTTACTAAATCACTGAGTCAAAACAACATTTACAAAACTCTTTGTAAACCTAAGGATTAACTCTAATCCCGTTGTAGCAGCCAACCTCTAACTGTTGCGACAACTTCAAGTTAACTCTAACTTGAATACTCGGAGTACCTAATACAATCGCTTCTAGATAAAGCTGAAAGGTACAACTTGAAAAACACATACTACAATTGAACTAGAATAAAAGACAGAGACACTTGGAACTGATTCTTCTATCTGGTTCATGTAGCTTCAGGTTCGCACACTTGAATCACACAAAAATTGTTTGCAAAATACCTTGCTATTTTGCTCTCAACTCACGTTTAACTTCAGCATTTGTGCGTGCCTATAAAATGAGAATATCCTGCAATATATAAAGTTAGTAGAATAAGAAATAACTAGAGTTCTAATGCTACTCTTCATTGGTGGAAGAGTTCTAGTTATCTTCAACTTTTAACTCCTCCCTTATCTTGGATAAAGTTCTCTTCGAGTAAGGAGTCCTTCTCCTTATTATTTATGTAACCTTTTAGATCAGGAGATATTAGATATAACAACTTAAACTTATCTCTTTCACGTATATCCCTTATGCTCGAATCTGTCTGTATCTGTATAAACTGTGTATGAATCTAATTCATGCTTGAGTTCCTTTGTCAATCATTAAAACAACCTCCACTTGGGCCAACAAAATGTTTCACCGTAAATTTTCTTCAGCGACTCATACTTTATCAGCAGAAAAGTAGTAATATTTTTAAAGTTCAAAAACAAGTGAAATTAATTAGGTCCCCCATTGATCTGTTTCCAATGCCCCCCTCCGCCCGCCCAAAAAAAAAGGAAAAAATAGAAGAAGATGCAACACAGGAGCCCAAGGGAATTAAACAAAAACAAAAGGGAGAAAAATCTCATAATACTATCTTGAAATTCAGTCACATAGAAATGGTAAACCAATATATAACCTTGGAAGTAGGAACGACATTGCTGTGTCTTTTAGTTTAAATCCTCGCAAAGAACGTAGCGTGCAATTTAAAAAAAATAAAATAGTAGTTGTATGGGTAAAATTGGTTGATTACAAGTGGATAAATAGCGAGCTGACACGTGGAACCAGGGACAATAAGAAGTTGAACCGATAAATAATCGGCATCGATTACGAAGTGCGTAACCGGTACAAGATGGATCCCGAAGGGAGCACAACCGATGACAGACTCAAAGGCTTGATATCGAATATCATTTAATGAGTAGCGGTTAGCCGGTTACAGAGAATATCTGCATTCAAAGCCAACCGTTATGCACCCATCAATGACTTTTTTATTCTCATTCAAGAAGGGCTTAAATTTAGGATCATGTCTCCCTAGGAATAGCTATAAATACCGGATTAGTAACTCTTGTAAGACATAAAATATTCTGCACACAAAAGCTATAATATACTGTTTCAAGCTCAATCAAAAGCATTGTTATCATTGTTCTATGATTATTACTGTTCTTGCTCTAGGAAAGACCGAGTTCAGAATCAGGCTTGCTGTCTTCCTTTTGATTTCAATCGCTAATCTTATTTTTGTTCTATTTCTTTATCATTTTTGGATCAAATCGATTCACTTGTCTATAAACCACGTTACAAATTCAACTGTATCATTTTACGGGTAAATAGTTCGGCGTCCACCGTGGGGCATAGAAAACTGTGTAATTGCTTTGATCCATTCGTTTATTACTAACAAGTTTTGGTTTTTTCCTAAGTAAGAATCAGAGATGGCATCTAATAATGTCAACAACGCACAGAACGTTGAAGCACGCGTTGAACGAAAAGAATTTTCCCAGCGTGATGACTCAATTAACAAGACCCGCAGTGAAGGGGTCGAGACAACTCCAGTTCGTGAAGGTCAGTATACTCGACACATACGGAACTCAACTCTTGATGATGCATAGGAGGAACACGTCGTAGAGACGGTCAAACTCTCGAGGGAACATTAGAGAGCAATCATGGATCACCTCTCAAGGGAGGATCGGGTGATGACAGAATTAAAACAAACATTGCCAGGAGCTTCCAATAATGTGAACGGCAGAGGCCCGATTCCTCCCAGTGTTCCTACAATTCAAACGGTTCAGAGAGCCGATAAAAATACCCCAAGGGACGAAGTCGGTTTCAACGAAGCCGGAGGGACCGGTAGCAGATCTGGGAATAACAACTGGAGTGATCCTTTCTAAACCGAGCTCATGAGATTCATGAGAGAAATGAACGAACGAATGGATCAGAATGTGAAGGAGTTTCACGCTCGGATGTATCAGATTCCGGGTGCACCACCAGTGTTAAAGGGACCAGATTTAAAAAAGTACACGCAGTTGCCGTTTAAGCCAACTGTAGCACCATGGTTAATTCTGAAGAGATTCAAGATGTCGGACATACCAAAGTATGATGGGACTTCGGACCCACAAGAGCACATCACAACCTACACCACGGCAGTAAAAGAAAATGATTTGGCTCAACATAAGATCAAGTCGGTTCTGTTGAAAACGTTTTGTGAAACCGTCACAAAGGGGGCCTTGACATGGTAGTCCCTATTACTTGAGCATTCAATTGATTTTTTGAGATGCTTGCAGATTCATTCATTAAGGCCCATGCTGGATCAAGAAAGTTCCAGGCCAGAAGATAGATATATTCAAAATTTTGCAGGGCAAATTCGAGCTGCTGCGAGAATTTTTGATCTGGTTCCAGAAGGAAAGGATTGATGGTAGGCTATAATCTCGTATTTTAGTTGCTTACTGCACTCTAATTCACTGCACTTTATTCATGTTTGAGCTTTAATTGATAGTGTTTTGCACTTATTATATATTTTATGCCTTGTAGGAGTGATTCCGAGTTATGTAGATATTGTGGAGCTAATTCGAGCTATTTGGAGCTTTGAAGTCTGAGTAAAAGCCCAAGGGATTAAGCTGGGATCATGTTCAGGGGTCGAGGACCAACTCTGGACGTCAAAACGTAAGAAAAAAGTAACACTCTAATAAAATCCCATTGCCGCGGTGCGTAGGACGCCACACTTGTACAAATTCCTGCTATCTGTCAGAACTTAGATCTTTGGATTTTCTCACTAACGCCCCGCATGGCGCGTTCCCCATGCGGTGAACCTGTGCAATTTTTACATAGTGAAAATCCTATTTTGGCTAGGAGAAGGTGGTTTCGTATGGGCCCGACCCTACCTGGTATAAATACAAGAAAAAATTTCTGGACTTTTGACATACTTTAGACCTAAGTAAGATAAGGAGGAGTTGGAGGAGGAAAAGTACAAGGATTTCATCATTCCTTCCTCACTCAAGACACGAGTTAGAATTGAATTTATGTTTTCCTACACTTTAATTTTATTTGTGATGAATTGCTCCATATATATGGAGTAGTTCTCTTTAGGGTTTGATGGATTTAGTGTATTGATGATTGTTTATGGATTATAACTCTAGTTTTAAGTATTGAAACGTTTTTGGATGAATTAATTGTTGCATCTATATTCACTTGTTCATGTAATCGAGAGAGGCATAACTTGTGATATCCTTACATTATATTGTTGGTTGAGTTCATTAATTCTTCTTAGTAATCGAAATAGACTAGTTGAATCATTGATTAAACCTAATTAGGAGAATAATCGAAAGAGGTTTTCCTAAAGACCAATCCACTATGCATTCTTTCATATCTTCACGTGCTTAAATTTGTTCATCTCATAAGGTCAAGACTTAATCGAGAGAGGAGTTTTTACTGAACATCTGAACTAATAATTAAGTGAATTCGAGAGACTTACTTGAATATTAGAAGTGAATTATCTAGAGTTAGATCCCAAACAATTTTCTTGCACCTATCATATCAACCCCTATCTTCTCCCATTAATACCCTTCTTTGCTTATTCCTTGCTTTGATTGTCATTAGCCAATAACTTTAGATTCTTAGTTAATTTTAGTTAGAAAATATATAAATCTCAATTGTTGATAATCTTGGATAGAAACCAAGCTAGAAACTATGAGAATAATATTTAAATCCAATCCCCGTGGATACGATATTATTCTATACTATATTTGATTAGCGAGCATAATTTAAGTATGTGTTTCGAGCTCCTCAAGGATGCTTCTACCAGCGGTTCCGGATGAGTGGGAAGCGGGGGCATTCACGAAGGGTCTAAACCCACTAAGTTCCGATGCCTCCTGAAAACTGAATGAGAGTTTTCTCGAATTTCAGGCAACCACATGGGCGGATTTTCACAACCCCTACGAGTCAAAGATAAGGATAGAGGACGACCAACTTGGCTCTTCGGTTCCAACCAAGGGGCGGGGTCGTGATAAAAATCAGGATAAGTTTAAAAATGACTCTGGTGTAGATCGGAGGTCCTCCAGAGGTCATTTCCTACCATATGAGAGGACCGATGGACACATCAGTAAAGGATTGCAGCCATTGGATAGGTTTTCTCCCGACAAAAGGGCGGATCGTGGCCGAATTAATAGGTCATTACATGAAAGAGAGATGTCGGGGAACCGAAACTCAGCATATCCCAGGTTGTCAGATTACAACATTTACATCAGTCTGGTAGTATTAGTGTCGGAAATGAGAAATATCAAAGAAGACCGGTTCCCAAAGCCAATTCGATCGGATCCTAGCCAGAGGGATCTCAGTTTATGGTGTGAATACCATGGGACTCACGGCCACAAAACTAGGGATTGCTGACATCTTCGAGAGGAGGTGGTAGTGTTGTTAAAGAATGGCCATCTTAGAGAGTTTTTAAGTGACCGCGCCAAGAGCAATTATGGTCAGAATTGGGACAATGCGGAGCCCTCTGAGACAACAGCGGAGTCACCTTGGATCACAATTAACATGATCTTCGGAGGATGCGAGGTCAATGGGGTAACGTTTTCAGCAGCGCAAAAAACAAAAATATCGGCGACTTATGACAAGAGAGACCGAGAAGTCTCGGAGGACGACATCACCTTCACGGAGGAGGAAGCTGACAGACTTTGTTTGCCATAAAATGACTCTTCGGTAATCTCTTTCAATGTTTTAGATTTCAAAATTAAGCGTGCTTTGGTTGATCCAGGAAGTTCAGCCAACATCATTCAATGGAGAGTTCTGGAGCAAGCGAAATTAACCGAGAACATCATTCTGGCGGCAAAAACCCTTGCTGGCTTCAACTTAACAAGCGTGACAACCAGAGGAGATATTTTTCTACCCACTCACGCCGAAGACGTAACAAAGACCACAATATTCGAAGTGGTAGATGGCGACATAGGTTATAACGTGATCCTCGAAAGGCCATGGATACACGAGATGAAGGTCGTGCCCTCGACATATCACCAGTTGCTGAAATTTCCGACTCCATAAGGTATTAGGCAAATAAAAGGAGATCAACTGGCGTCAAGGGACATGAACGTTGTGACCGTTTCCAGCAGCAAGGGAAAAGAGTCCAATAAGTAGAAATTACAGGAATCAATGACTTCTTCCTTTCCAAATGAAGATGATAAGGGAAATGAGTCATCGAAATTCTACCAGGTTCCGAGATATTTTCAGGTATTAGAGGAGACCGATGTGACCAAGTCGACTACGGAGGAGCTCGAGCAAGTGGCTTTGTTTGAAGAGTTTTTGGAAAGAAAATTTCATTTGGGAACAAGGTTAAATCCCAAGCTTAGGTTAGATTTTATAAATTTTCTTAAAGTTAACGTTGATTGTTTTGCGTGGTCGCACTCAAATATTACAGGTATCCCATTGGAGGTAGCGGTCCGCAAGCTCAGCTTGGTTCCGAACTTCCCACCGGTTAGGCAAAAAAATGCCCGATAGCAGAGGTTAGGAACAAGTTTGTTAAAGAATAGGTAGCTCGACTACTTAATATCGATTCGATATGGGAGGTAAAATATCCTGAACGGTTAGCCAACGTAGTTGTAGTACCTAAAAAGAATAACAAATTTAGGATGTGTGTAGACTATAAAGATTTAAACAAGGCGTGGCTCTAAAGACTCATTCCCGTTGCCAAACATTGATCAAATGATTGATGCTACGGTCGGGCACGAGCCAATGAGTTTTCTTGATGCTTACTCCGGGTACAATCAGATCAAGATGAACCCGGGGGATCAAGAAAAAACTTCTTTCAAAATAAACTTTGGCACACATTGCTATAATGTGATGCCTTTGGGCTTAAGAACACTGGAGCCACTTATCAGAGGCTCGTTAATAAGATGTTTGAAAATCAGATAGGGAAAACAATGAAATTATATATTGATGACATGTTAGTTAAGTCTTTAAATGCAGGAGATCATCTGAAACATCTCCAGAAAACTTTCGACATTCTAAGGAATTAGAATATGAAATTCAACCCCGAGACATGTTCCTTCGGGGTCGGCTCCAGAAAGTTCTTAGGGTTCCTTGTCTCACAAAGAGGGATTGAAGTTAACCATGATAAAATCAAAGCCATTGAGGACATCCTGAATCAGCTAACAAGCATGAAAGAAGTGCAAAGACTGGCCGAAAGGTTGGCAGCACTAAGTAGGTTCATCTCAAGGTCTTCGAAGAAGTGCTACAATTTCTTTTCTCTTTTGAAAAAGAAGAATGTCTTCGTATGGACTCCGGAATGCCAGCAAGCATTGAAGGACCTAAAAAGGTACTTGTCTAGTCCTCCGTTGTTGTAAAAATCGGGGGAAGGTAAACAACTACTAATTTATTTAACAGTCTCGGAGGTAGCGATAAGTGTCGTTCTAGTCTAAAAAGATGAAGGTACCCAATTTCCTATTCATTACGTTAGTAAAATACTATTGGGAGCGGAGACTTGATATCCACACCTAGAAAAGTTTGCCTTAGCTCTCGTGATTGCTTCTCGAAATCTTAGGCCTTACATTCAATGTAACCCAATAGCTACTGTGATGATTTTTCCCTTAAGGAACGTCCTTCATAAACTGAGTTGTCACGCCTAAATGGGCTGTCGAAATTAGTGAATTCGATATTGAGTACAAACCCACGACTGCAATCAAGTCACAAGTTTTGGAGGACTTCATGACCAACTTTAGTCCGGGGTTAATACCTTTGTCTGCTAAGGAAACAACTCTGGTGTCGGGAATGACATCATGAGTTTGGACCTTGTTTACGGACGAATCCTCCAATGTAAAAGGGTCCGGTCTAGGGGTAGTTTTGATCACACCCTTGGGTGAGACACTAAGGCAGGCCATTAGGACTGTACCACTAACTACCAATAAAGACGAGTACGAGACTTTGGTTGCAGGACTGGAATTAGATCGGGGACTAGGTTCCGAGGTCATCGAGGTAAAATGCGACTCCCAACTGGTGGTAAACCAAGTGTATGGGATTTTCGACGCAAAGGAAGAGCGTATACAACATTATTTGAACAAGGTTCAAGCGTTACTTGCATGATTCAGAGAATGGTCAATCGTCCATATTATGAGGGAAAAAAACGTGGAAGCAGATGCATTGGCTAATTTGGGGTCATCCATAGAGATGAAAAGATCTAATTCTGGTACAGTCGTCCAACTGCTGCATTCAAGTTAGATGTGGACGGCTACTGCAAAGTAAATTCCACAAACTTAATTTGGGACTGGAGGAACGAGTTCATTGAATATCTCAGGCATGGTAAACTAATCGAAGGCCCAAAGGCATCCCGAGAACACCACATCAGCTCGTTACTGCCTCGTAGATGGGCAATTATACAGGAGATCGTCCCAAGGAGCACTATCTCGGTGTTTGGGGGCCTTAGAGGCGGACTATGTAATGAGAGAGGTCCACGAATGAGTCTATGGAAACCATTTTGATGCAGACTCTTTAGTTCTCAAGTTGGTCAGGGTTGGATATTATTGGCCCCGGATGGAACATGACGCAAAGGCATTTATATAGAGATGCGACAAATGTCAACATCATGCACAATTGGTACACCAACCAGCAAAACTTTTGCATTCGGTGGTGTCTCCGTAGCCATTCATGAAATATGTGATGGACATAGTTGGACCTTTACCATTTCCCCGGAAAGGTAAGATTTTTCTTGGTTTTAACTGATTATTTCACGAAATGGGTTGAAGCAGGTCCATACCAAAAGATCAGAGAATGCGAAGTGGTTGACTTTATATAGGACCACATAATTTGCTGATTTGGAATACCAAAGGAAATCGCATGTGACAACATGCCACAGTTCATAAGATCAAAAGTCACAAAGTTCTTGGAAGGGTTAAGGATCAAAAGAATCACTTTTTCGCCATACCACCCGAGTGCTAACGAAAAGGCGGAATCAATTACAAGGTAATTATTCAAAACCTTAAAAATAAGTTAGAAGATGCTAAGGGCAAGTGTCTCTATGAGCTATCATGAGCGCTGTGGGCTTAAAGGATAATGGCGAAGTCGAGGACCGGAGAAAAACCCTTCTCTCTCGTGTACGGTTCAGAGGCTCTGATACCGGTGGAAGTGGGGGAGCCAACTTTAATGTTTTCCCGAGCAAACAAAGAGGCAAACAATGAAGTGTTGCTGGTGAAGCTGGACTTCCTTGAAGAACACCAGGACCTGGCATACGTGAGGATTGTGGCTCAAAAATAATGGATGGAAAGGTATTATAATCGCAGGGCGAATCTCCGTTATTCCAAATTAGGAGATTTGGTCATGAGGAAGGTTACTCAGAGCACCCGGGAAGTCAACACTGGGAAGTCAACACCAGGAAGTTAGGATCAACATGGGAAAGTCCTTACCGGGTTTCATCTATCACCGGTAAAGGATCATATGAGTTGAAAAATCAAGATGGAGTCAAACTGCCCACCAATTGGAATGTGACTCACTTCAAAAGGTATTATTGCTGATGATTCCTGACGATACTGAAAGTATGTGCTGCACTCTTTTTCCCTTCGACCAGTTTTTATCCCAATCGAATTTTTCTGGCAAGGTTTTTAATGAGGCAGCAACGAAAAGAATACTATGAAGGAAGCTTCATCGGCAAAGGCAAGACCTTTAAATATCAAGGCACTAAGATTCTCACACCGATGGTAAACAACTATGTGGATGGTTAAAAATCTTTGGCTCGATGGAAAGCCCCGCCTTCCATTATTCAAAAAGATTATTTAACCATTCAAAAGTTATTTCCACCGCTGAAGCGGCAGTATGCATACAAGACTTTCAGTGTTCAAATTCTCATACTTTGCATTCGAACACTTGGGAGGGGGAATGCATAATACGACACCAAGAGTGCCATGAAAACCGGGGACTATAAGAATCGAGATCAATGTCTTGTCAGGACGGGGAACTGCATGATCATCCCCGTAGAAATAAGTTGTACAAGTTAGCCACATATATTAGAATCTTTCTTTACTTAAGCAAGTTAATTTTCATGTACTTTTAAAGATAGAGGGAATAAAATAAAGTCCTTTTATTTTTATCTTATTGTTTTTAAGCAAATATACCACTTGAGTCGTACCCTAGTGGCCAATTTATATAAAATATAAAAACCAAAGTTTACAAATTGCAAAGTCTGTCTGTCTAAATCTATGAAAGTATTAAGAACTAACTATTACAAAAATTAATTTGAAGCATGAGGTGTTGTGCGTATCCATCAGACGAGTGCAAAACTTCAAAGTATCATCTTCAAACGCTCTCACCAGGTGCCATGTTTTGCGTTCCCAAGGAATAGGCAAATGAGATTCTTCAACGACCGTCATCAAATTCTGTATTTAACTTAATGATTGTCCATGCTTTGTTTTGGAGTTTAGTCCTTGCTAGTAGTGTGTTACTCGATGACTATCTGTCAGTAGCATCAACTTGCCTTTTTCTTTTTTGGAACCTTTGTGCATTTATTTCTTAATGACCCTACTAATAACCAACTACACGATGTTGCTTTTCATATTTTCAAGCACTGGACCAACAGTGTACATGTAATGAGCAGCAAAGTGGCCTGCGCATTCAACTGCATCGATGTTTAATCTGGAGATTTTCTCTTGGCAATACTAATCCTTAGATTAGGAGTTTTTGACTTATGAAGGTTGAGTATCCTCCTCCCTGCACTTGGCAAGTCAGTGAATGAGTTAAATGTAATAGTACCTGAAAAAGAGAAAGCTATGTTAGCAAAATAATCCGCCAGTGTGTTGCCCTCCCTTAGAACATGTTGAAAGAACACATTGAATTGCTCCTTCATTCTCTTAATCCTCGTCACCTCCTTTACTATACACTATGGAGTTTCCCAATCTCCCTCTATGATTCTCTTCATTACCAGTCAATCTGTCTCTATAATCAAAGGGTGCAGCTGCTGATTAACACAAAAGCCAACCCTTCTACGATTGCTTTTTCTTCTACCACAATATTAGTAATCTCTCTTATCCTCTCTGCCTTAGCATGTACCAAATCTCCACTACTGTTCCTCATACAAAAACCATAAGAGCTTGGTCCTGGATTGCCTTCTAAGGCACCACCAACATTATATTTGAACCATCCTTCATAAGGTGGCTCCCATGTTATTCTCTTTGTCATAACATAAGGTATGTATCCTTCAAAAATTCTTATCATGTCTGGCCAGAGTAGAGGGATATTTGGCATCCAAGGATACCTAATCTTAGCTAGATTGTGTAGTGTTTTGTTAACCTCATGAATCACCTTGTTGCATGAAACTGTACCTCCATACTTCCTGGTGTTTCTCTTCTTCTAAATTTTCCAAGTGATCACTGCAGGGGTTGCCTAATATAAGGGCTTCAGTTTGGGACAACATTCAAAATTCCATCAAGATTGTGTAGGAAGTTCTTGGGACAACAACATTCAAAATTTCATGTAGGAAGTTCTTTCTTGCAATACTTACTCCACATGAAATTGGCCCATAGTGATTTACTAGTCCTGAAGTTCCACCACATTTTTGCAAATAATACTTTTGCAATATCAACAAGAGACCTAAACCCCACTCCACCTTCCCCATTTGGCAAGCATAGGTTTTGCCATTTTGTCCAGTGTCTACTTCTTCCTTCATCCTTGTTGCTCCAGAACAACCTTGCAAATGTATTATGTAAGTGCTGTAGTACATTGGCAGGTGGATTAAGTACTGAGAGAATGTGAGTTGGAATGCTTTGAAGTACACTGAAAATCAGAGTGGCTTTTCCTCCATAACGTAGAAGCTTACCCTTCCATGAATGTAGTTTAGCCTTCACCTTCTGTGTAAGTTCATTGTAATACTCATTTCTTCTTCTTGTATACAAAATGGGACAACCTAAATAAGTAAAAGGAAATTCACCCTTTGAGATGCCAATGATGTCTGCTACTGTATTGATAAATATTGCAGCAATATTTGAATGCACATAGAATGAACTATTTTCTTTGTTAATTAACTGCCTAGATATATGCTCATACTTAGCCAAAACCTCAACTATCTTCTGTAAGCAGTATTGATCAGCTGAAGCAAAGATGATAGTGTCATCAGCATAGGCTAGGTGGTTCAATGGATTAGTCTACTTTGGCATGCCATAGCCCTTAAACAGTTTGTCTTCAAATAGCTTATTCAAAAATCTGGACAGTACCGCTGCTGAAAGAATGAATAGGGCTGGTGATAATGGGTCCCCTTGTTTAACACCTCTTGTTAAGTGAAAGAAACCTGATGCTTGACCATTAATCAGAACTGAGTATCAGTTATTAGCAATTAGATTCCATATCATATTGATGAAACATTCTGCAAAACCAATCTTCCTCAGCACATGAATTAGGTATTTCCATGAAATCCTATCATATGCCTTTTCCATGTTAAATTTGATCACTACATTGGCAGTTTTTTCCCTTAATCTTATGTTAGTGACAATCTCTTGAGTTAACAGAATGTTCTCAAAAATACTTCCCTTGACAAATCCTGATTGATTGGTAGAGACCAAAGAAGGCAAAATCTTTTCCAACCTATCATGAAGTACTCTAGAGAACACCTTGTTTATAAAATTGCTCAAACTTATGGGTCTGAGAACTGAGAAAGTTTAGACCATTGATTTATTTGGAAATAAAACAAGGTTTGTGTGTGTTACAACCTTAGGTAAAGGTCTTCCTCCATAGAACTGTTTCACTATGTTGTGTATATCTTCCCCTATAATCTCCCAGCATATTTGAAAGAATATGCCAGTGAATCCATCAGGACCACTTGCACTTTCACCACTCAATGCAAAAATATTTGCCTTTGCATCTTCTCTTGTAGGAGTTGTACATAGCTCCCTGTTCTGTTCAGCATATACCATAGTAGGAACATTGTTCAATAGTTCAAAAAGTAGGCTTATCTTCTTGTGTGAATTGTTTCTGAAAGAATTCAACTGCAGCTTCAGCCATGAGATATTGTGACTCTATCCAAGCACCAATATTATTCTGTATTCTCTTCAGTTGTAGCTTCTGCCTTTTGCCATTGACATGGTTATGGAAAAATCTGGTATTTCTGTCCCCTTCTACAAACCATGTCATACCCGCTTTCTGTTTCCAATACTGCTCCTCAATGCTCAGGTACTTCTTCAGTTCAGCTTGGGCCTTCTGAAGTATTATTCAATTCTCAATTGTTGGTTCTTCTTCAAAACACATTTCCTTCACTCTAACCACATCTTCTCTAATAGCCAGTTTCTTGAAAATATCTCCATAAGTGAGCTTGCTCCATTTAGATAGTGCAATTTTAGTCCTCTTTAGTTTCTGCTTGAACATTAAGAAAGAATCACCAGTGAAGTTAGCAATTTTGTCTAACCACCTCCATGAAGGAGTCATTTTTTATCCAGAAGTTGAGGAATCTGAATGGTTTTACAAACTGCAAAAGTTGATCACCACAACTCATAAGTAGTGGGGCATGGTCTGACCCTGTTCTAATGAGATGCTCCACTTCTATATTAGGAAATAATGTCTGGAAAGGTAGGTTAACAAATATTCTGTCCAGTCTTTTGAAAATGCATTCTGCATTTGACCTCCCATTTCACCAAGTGAAGGGGCTGCCTTTATATCCAAGATCAAACAATCCACATGAGTTAATACAAGAAGGAAAATCTTCATATTCTGGTGGGTATACATGCATTCCTCCTATCTTCTCCTCTTCACTAAGAACTACATTAAAATCTCTTCCAACTACCCAAGGTAGTTCCATGTCATTGGAATCTTTTCCCACAATTCTAATCTTTCCAGTGATGGACATTCTTTATATACAAAAGTCATCATAATGTATTTTCCAATATCCTAATGATACACCTTGATAGTGAGCTACTGTTCAGCATCAATCACCAACTCCCATTCCACCACAACATCAAAGAATAACCAAATTTTCCCATTGACATTTGATATTGCATCTTCCATACCTAATCTCTTCTTGTAGTTCTGAATATACCTTGGCTTTTGAAATGGCTCCATAAATGCAACAATGAAAAAACCATGTTCCCTTTGTTTATGACTCTCTGATATGCCTGTTGAGTCTTAACAGACCTTATGTTCCATATTAAAGTTTTAATCATCATTTAGTTATTGAGGCTGCCCTCTTGGGAAATATTCTTGTTGGCTGTAAAGCTTCTTTATTCTGCTATTTTTTACCTTTCTTAGCACATGTAGCTGAAACTCTAGGTGATAGATCTCCTTCTCTAGCAACAACTTTAAAGTTCCCAACAGTAGACTCATCATAACCCTCATCTCCTTGTTTCTCTTGTTCCACCATTGCATTTTGCATTTCCACAGGCAAGACCTTGTGTATGATTATATCATGTAACACCTGCTCTGGAGATTTTAATGTTACATTGATCTATATTTGTATTGGATATCCAGTACTTGAAGCATATGCAATGGGCATTGTCTCAATTGTACCCGATTCCTTTGGTAGTATAGCTTGATTAGTATCATCATGAGCCCTCATTGTTGCCTCCTTTAACACCTCAAAATTCATCTCCATAACTCTCACATTTTCTTCCCTCATTTGAAGATTGTATGTGGAACCCATCTTAGGAATTTTTGTGGTTGTCTGCACCTCAGTCTCGAGCTCTGTGTGCTCCATAGTCCATACATTTTCCTGTAATATCATGATTTGCTGATCCTCTCCATCTAGGTCCTCACTGTTATAGTCTGATTCTTCATTTGAGTCTAATTGTGCCTGGAATCATCTTCCTCTAGTCCAGAGAGAGAGAGAACTTGTTGAACTGTCATTGTTCTGTATGAAGTGTGAGTGATTCAAGGTCTTTTTTCCTGCTTGTTGCTGCCTATGTGATGGTGAGATCTGATCCATGGTAGCTACTGCTGATGATACTACTAATGTTCCAGTTCTTGTTTCCTTGACATGAGGTTAGGGTGTAGCTTGGAGGCAATCTGCAGTTCCAGCAATTACCCCCTGTTTGTGAGATCTCAATGAAGGTGTTACTTGTGACTCTACTACTTGAGAGTGAGGTGAGGGTGCAAGCTGTGACATTTTATTAGCTTCTATATCTGCTGATGCTGCCGTATTTGGTATTGTTCCTAGATTCTTTTGTATCAAACTAGTAGTTTTCAAATCTGCTGCTTCCCTTTGTCTTGTCAATTGTTTCCTTTTCTTTTGGATCGGATTAGATTTGGACTTGGTTGTGAGTGGTTGTGTTCCTATGGATTCATTCTCTCGATCAATAATTATCATGTGACCCTTCTCATGACCACTGGGGATCTACAATATGGAGTTACCAGATATCATTACACTATCATGTATCACTGGGGGGGACCTCCAATTCCTTTGGTTCCCCATCCCTTACTGATGAAGGTTCACCCTGATCAACCAGCTTCCCTCTTTCAAATTCTGTACACAAGGGTTGGGATTGGTAGTTGTATGATCTCCACCTATCTCCCCATTCTCCTGAACCACTGCAGTATTATTTGGTGGATTATATGCCATGTGTGTGGTCTGAGTGATCACTTGTGTCTGGTTTCCAGTTGTTGTGTTCACAGATTGCCTATTTGTTTTGTTGTGTGGTCTTAGCATTCACACCTTTGAAGTTCTTCCTCCTTTGGGTTTTCCATTGTTCAATGGAATGGTTATTCCTTTCTGCTTGTTGTGTTGCTATTTTCTGATGATGTCCTTCAGTGTGGTCCTTGATTTGGTTCTGTATGACCTGCTTTTGCTTCTGATTTCTATCCTTGTCCTGCATCTTCCCTATTTGTATCTGTGGTTGTTGCGTGTATGTGCTCCCATAATTGTTGTGAAGTTTCTGAGTATCTTTGTGAGCTGTTGTTTCAGCAACATCATTTTTCTTTCCCTCTTCCTCTCTTCTTTTGATTGGGCAGAATTGGATTGTATGTCCAAGGTGTTTTCAGTGTAGGCAGTAAGTTGGCAGATCCTCGTACTCTACTTCAAGCCATTGACCATCGCCATTCTCATCTTGTTCTTCATCAAATCCAAGCCATACATGATGAGGTCTTTGTTTTGACAGATCAATCTGTACCCTTACCTTTGCAACACTACCCCTAGTCTTCTTGTTACACCCTATATTTTCATATGTAAAACTACATCGTGAGAAAACTAATGTAGGACCTAAAAAAGAGATAATCTTTGAATATATATAAAGCACGTTAATCATGTTACCTCGGAATTTACAAATATTGAAGATCATGAACAACAAGTACAAAGAGGGTTAGAAGGTTCAGAAGCTAAAGGAGTTGAAGAAAATAATGTTTCGTCGAAAGCCGACAAGTTGGGAGTGTTATAGCATGTACTTTTGGGGTGAGACCAGTGTGTTTAACATGATAAGGAGATTATGTTATGAGTTATGTTATTCGTATGATAGTCGTGTGTTATGTTTTGAAGTCAAGCGAGTGGTGGAACAAAAGTTGATGAAAGTCATCACAAGTTACATTCATGAGTTTTACTGAAACTTTGGGTCAAATGTAACTGCAATGTTCTCCCAATATGCTTATAGTTATGGGGTGTTCCACCCATCAAATTAAAGATCTATGAGTATATTTTTCCAACGCATTAAACTGTTTGTCAATACGATATCAGAGTAGAGAGATATGTGCATTTTTGCGAGACTGCGCAGACTATCACCTACTTGCTTAAACGAGAATCCAAAACTGGGCCAGTTCGGGTAGTTCAAAGAGGCCTTTTTAAATGCATATCCCCTTCATATATTAGGATTATAATAGGGCAAAATAACCAGACTTAATCTCTGTAAAAAGCCTCCCAAAAATTTCCCACAAACCCCAATTGATTTTTTCTCCCTTTCAACTTCTAATTGGAGGTAAAGCCTATAATTTGAAGAACCAATATAGTGGCTGAGTTATCCAACAAATAATGTAAGTTTACTGCTCTCTTTCATACATTCTTTACTGCTATAGATGCATAGTAAGTTGTTCTATATTTGTAAGAACTCACGGGATGGTGATCGGAAGCCGTGAGTTCGAGTTATTCATTTGTAGCGGACTGTTTTGTGCACTGTTTGGTGTTGCTGTTGGGCTGCATGATTTACTATTGTTTTATGGAGTTTTGTAGGAGGAAGGGTGTGTAGAAACACCACATAAATGCAGGATGTTGGGCTGGTCGTTCGTCGTAACATTTTCGGGTTGGTGTTGTTTGTGTATGAAGGGATTGGGATGTGTTGGGCTGTTTTGTAGTATTGTGTGGTGTACATAAGGTTGGAAAATAATGTATATATGTTGTTATTGTTGTCTTTGGTGTTGATGGTTTTATCTTGAATTTGGAGGAAGTAAGGATTATAGGGGAGATGTTGTCCGTTTTAATACAAAATAAGCATGTCGTTCGTTATGCGATAATTGTACCTTTCGTAACTTAATGATAGTATTATTATCGTTGTTGAAGATTAAGGTGAGAAGAGGCGAGTTCAACTTGGTGATTGGAAAGATTGTGATAAGGTATGTTAAGGCTTAGCCCTTCCTTCATTTTGGCATGATCCCGTAACTACATATATTTGATAACGAGACATAAAGAGAAGTTCGTATTCATGAATTTATTAACATTATCCTAGTCTAAGAAGTTATAGTATTCTCCCTTATCGGGGCTTTATATTCAGTTAAGTATCATTTTCTTCCAGTCAAGTGAGCAGAGGGTCTATATATCTATATAGTATTACAGTATTTTCACCACCATCAAGCTATAATCGATGGGCAGACCCCTATTGGGCAACCTCTGATCAGATGGTAAGTTATATAAACCAAGCCTACCGTGGCCAAACGCCTATGAGCGAGCCCAGGATGGCCGAGATATAGAGCCTAGTATGGCCGAGCACCTATGAACTAGCCTACTACGGCCTAGCAGTTACACGTACCGAGCCTTATAGGGCCGGACATTTATTTTACTTACTATATTGAAGGAGTTGAGTCAGTATCAGCAGGTAAGTATATCTCCAGATCATATTTGACTCCTAGTTACTTCCAGTTATTATATTATCAGTTCAGTTTCAGTTTTTAGTTATGTTATTGCCTTACATACTCGGTACATTATTTCGTACTGACGTCCCTTTTCTGGGGACGCTGCATTTCATGCATGCAGGTGCAGATAGACAGACGGGTAGACCTCCTAAGTAGGTGTTTCCAGAGTTCAGCCTAATCGGTAAGCTCCACGTCCTTCGAAGATATCGGGTCTAGGTTTTCGTGTACATCTTCAGTATGTATGTATATATGTTATGGGTAGGTCGGGGCACTGTTCCGATCACAATATATCCATCGATAAAGGCTTGTAGACATATTCTGTTGGTTAGTGCAGTATGCTGGGCTTGTAGGCCTGGTATGTATATTTTGGTGGTTTGTCAGTTGTAGTAGTTATGACGGCCTTGTCGGCCCAGCTTTATATTGATGTTTAGTCAGCACTAGTTTCCATTGAGTTTTATATTTTGCTTCGCAAATTGTCTTGCAAGGTGGCCCCATGGACAAATTATGACATTATATGTTCAGAGTCCCTTAGTCGTAATTTGGTATGCTAGGTTAGGTGAGGCACCGAGTGCCGGTCTCGCTCTCAAGTTTGGGGCGTGACAAACTTGGTATCAGAGCAGTTATGTCCTAGGGAGTCTACAAGTCGTGTCTAGTAGGGTCTTGTTTATAGATGTGTTATGCACCACATTATATAAGCAGGGAACTATAGGGCATTTAGGAGTTAGTTACCCTTCTTTCAAATCTAAATCGTGTTGTAGAATTGAGTTATAGGAAATTTGAGTTAAACTTACGTGTTGGTGTTTGCATACATAGATGACGATGACTAGGAAGACTACGGCAAGCCATAGGGGAGATACAACCACAGGTGAGGGGACCAGCAGGGTACCCCCAGTAGATGGGTCCCCGTCTGAGGCCCAAGGCGAGACCCTTACTCAGCCATTACTGGCTCCTCCACCACCTGAGGAGATTCCTAAGGATACCGCACATCAGGTTCCCCCTCCACTTCCACCAGATCAGGACTTGAGGAATGCGGTGCATTTTTTGACACAATTGGTAGCTACCCAGTAACAAGCTAGGGCATCAGCTAGTGCAGGATCTTCTGAGGGGTCGGGGAGTTCAAGGGTCCGATAGTTTATTGCTTTGAGTCCCCCAGAATTCACGGGGACAGATCATAGGGAGGACCCGCAAGATTTCATAGATCAACTTCACAGGATCTTTCGGGTTATGCATGCCACAGAGAAAGAGGCAGTTGAGCTAGCAGCTTTTTGACTCCGAGAAATAGCCATCCTTTGGTATGAGGGATGGGAGAGGTCCAGGGCACATGATGCACCTCTAGCTAGTTGGGAGAATTTTTCAGATGCTTTCCTTGACCAGTACTTACCGTGGGAGATCCGACAGGCTCGGGTCGATCAGTTTCTATCCCTCAAGTAGGGCAATATGAGTGTCCGAGAGTATAGTCTCCATTTTGACTCATTAGCCAGATATGCACCATCCATAGTTGCTACTATGCGTGACTGTATCCACAGGTTTATAGCAGGGTTAGCCCCAAAGTTGACCGAGGCATGTGCCACCGCTGCATTGCATGATAATATAGATATTTCCCGGATTCAGGCATTTGCTCGGAATATAGAAAGGGGTAGGCATCGACAGCAGGGTACATAGAGGACTGAGCAAGGGCAACACAGGAGAATGAGATTTCCCAGGTCTCAGGAGAAGTCTCAGGGTAGTTATAGGCCCCAGTACTTTGGACGACCACCTAGGCCTCCGCCACCTTAGTTACAGGGTTACAGGTATGACTGATATACTCAGTCAGGACCAGGTGAGAGCTCACGGGCGTCGGTTTTGCAGCGACAGCGAGGTTCAAGACAGACATGGTCATTTCCACCGCGGTGTGACATCTGTGGTAGAGGACACTTGGGCCAATGCCGAGCAAGTTCTGATGTTTGTTATATATGTGGGCGTCCGGGGCATATGATGCGAGATTGCCCAAATAGAGATTCTGGGGGTATGGCACAACCAGCAAGTTCAGCAATAGGATCATCTATGTC
>AWOL01S0050429.1:0-16279 GCA_000715115.1 Nicotiana otophora
AGGTTCTTGTGATTCCAGTTATGAAATTGATTGTACTCATTGATTTATTTATATTGATATGGTAGAATCGGGTTGTGCGCCGCAACATGTGAAAGAAGGGTGGAATGATACAGATAAATAAGGATGAATTTATATTGATACGATGAGATCGGGTTGTGCGCCGCAAGAGGTGAAATAAGGGTGGAGTGATACGGTAAAATAAGGGTGAATTATGACATTGATTCTGATTATATGGTGGGATCGAGTTGCGCGTCGTAACATATATTTATTTACTATTGTTGATAATATTACGGTGGAATAAGGGATGATTGTTTTGTTCAGTGGGATCGGGTTGCGCGCCGCAATGGCGCAATAGTCTGTGTGCTTCTGTTTCCTTATCCTGTTGTATTGGCTTTAGTATTTTCATACGAGACTCTAAGGATTGGTATTTGTGGCATTTACTAGTTTTCTTTCGGAGGTTGAGTTATTTTCATGTATTAACTACTTTAATTCGTTCCTGTATTTTCCTTTCTGCCATTATTTTATACTACGTACAGGTTATGGTATAAGTGACCCGCCTTAGCCTCGTCACTACTTCGTCGAGGTTAGGCTCGGCAGTTACAGAGTACATGGGGTCGGTTGTATGCATACTACACTTTGAACTTCTTGTGCAGATTTTGGAGTCGGTCCCAACGACGGTTCATAGATTTCTCGGGTCAGCGATTGAGTGGAAACTTGAGGTACAGCTACTCGACGTCCGCAGCCCCTAAAGTCCCATTCTGTTATTTCTATGCTTTGTAATTTCTTTCAGACAACTTTATATTTTTATTCAGACCTTTATGTGTACTATTCTAGAAGCGCGTGCACTTGTGACACCAGGTCCAGGGTGGTATTAGATATTTTAGTTGATTTGGTTTTTCGCACTTTACCTTAGTTTTATTGCAGTTATTTCAGCTTCCTTATTATCATTTAATTTGAATTGTTAAAAACGGATAAATTATTCTAACGTTGGCTTGCCTAGCAAGTAAAATGTTAGGTTCCATCATGGTTCCGAGGGTGGGATTTTCGGGTCGTGACAAGTTGGTATTAGAGCACTAGGTTAATTAGGTCTCACGAGTCATGAGCAAGCTTTGTAGCGTCCGGAGGATTGGTACAGAGACGTCTGTACTTATCCTCTAGAGGCTATGGAGTTTAGAAACAATTTCACTTCTATTTTTCTCTGTCGTGCGAATTTTTTACTATCATTGATGTTTGAACTCTTCTATTCTTGTTCTGTCGTAGATGGCGAGAACACGCACAACATCTACAGCGAGACCTCAGTTGGAGCCCCTAGTGGCAGCTCCTACTAGGGGCAGAGGTTGAGGTCGAGACCGAGGTCGTGCCACAGGCCGAGGTAGAGGCCGAACTTAGCCTAGAGCTCGAGAAATAGCACCAGCACCAGCACTGGAGCCTTAGGTGGATTTTGATGAGGAGGTTCGAGCTCAGATGGTACCCATTGGACCAGCTCAGGTCCCAAAGGGATTCATCGCCACTCTAGTTCTTCAGGACGCTCTAGTCCATTTGGTGGGCCTTATGGAGAGTGTGTCCCAGGCCGGTACATTCCCGGTGGCACCATCCATCTCAGGCTGGGGGAGGAGCACAGACTCCCACTACTCACACTCTGGAGCAGGTGGCTCCCCAGTATTAGACTCCAACAGCCCCGCTAGTTGTGGTAGTTTAGCCGGTTATTGTGGCACAGGCCGGTGATAGTCCCTCCATGTCTTCTGAGGCTTTGTTGAGATTGGACATGGGTATAGTTGAGACCAATATGGTCGATTTTGCTATGTTTAAGATGACTCCGCCAAGTGGTGGTGGAGAGATTATATGTTGACCAGACCAGCTGGTCGCCTGCAATTACTTGGGATCAGTTCTCTCAGCTATTTCTAGAGAAGTTCCTCCCTATCTCACTGAGAGAGGATTACCGTAGGCAGTTTAAGCGTCTCCAATAGGGCAGTATGACCGTTACTCAGTACGAGACCCGTTTTGTGGATCTAGCTCGTCATGCCCTTATCTTGATCCCTACTGAGAGGGAGAGGTTGAGTAGATTTATTGATGGACTCACCTAAACTATCAGGCTACAGATGGCCAAGGAGACCGGGGGTGAGATTTCCTTTCAGATGACTGCAAATGTTGCTAGGCGGATCGAGATGGTTCTTGCTGAGGAGAGGGAGTAGAGGATGGATAAGAGGCCTCGTCATACCGGCGGTTTTAGTGGTGCCTCATCTAGAGGCAGGGGTACTTTTGGTAGAGGCCATCCTCCCAGGACATTTCAGTCTGCGCTTCAGGCATCTCACAATGCTTCAAGGAGTCGTGGTCCTTATGTGCCTTATTCTGGGCAGCCAACCTATAGTGCACAATCAGCTCCTATTAGTGGTTATCCGGCCTGTTCGGGTCAGCCTCAGTTTCAGCAGCCACGACAGCATGATAGGTATTTTAAGTGTGGTGGTATTAGGCATATCAGGAGGTCCTGTCCGAGATTATTAGCAGGCATGCCACAACAGAGTTCTCGTGCCACGATTCCGGCACTATTTGCACCACCGCCCGCTCAGCCAGCTAGGGGTAGGGTTCAGGCAGCCAGAGGTGGGGGTCAGGCTATTAGAGGTGGAGGTCAGGCAGCTAGAGGTGGAGGCCAGCCATATAGAGCCCATCCTAGAGACGTAGTTCAGAGTGGTGGGGCCCATCCTTGATTTTATGCTTTCCCAGCTAGGTCTGAGACTAAGTCATCTGACGCTGTTATCTCAGGTATTGTTCTAGTTTGCCATAGAGATGCTTCAGTTCTATTTTATCTGGGATCTACTTGTTCCTACGTGTCACCCTATTTTGCTGCATATCTGGTTGTGCCTCGTGACTCTTTGAGTGCTCCTGTGTATGTGTTCACATCTATGAGAGATTCTACTATTGTAGATCGTGTCTATCATTCGTGTGTGGTTACTGTTGGGAGTCTTAAGACTAGCGTAGATCTTCTAGTTCTTGATATGGTAGATTTTGACATCATCTTGGGTATGGATTGGCTGTCACCTTATCATGCTATATTGGATTGTCACGCCAAGACGGTGACCTTAGCCTTGCCGGGGTTGCCTCGATTAGAGTGGAGGGGGACTCCTGGCCATTCTACCTTATCTCTTATGTGAAGGCACGACGTATGGTCGAGAAGGGATGTCTAGCTTATTTGGCTTCTGTTCGCGATTCGAGCGTGGAGGTTCCTTCCATGGATTCATTACTAGTTGTTCGTGAGTTTTCAGAGGTGTTTCTTATAAATCTGCCGGGGATTCCACCCAATAGAGATATTGACTTCTGTATTGATTTGGCTCCGGGCACCCAACCCATTTCTATTCCGCCATACCGTATGGCCCCGCCAGAGTTGAAAGAATTGAAAGAGCAGTTGCAATATTTGCTTGATAAGGACTTCATTAGACTTAGTGTCTTGCCCTAGGGTACACCCGTATTGTTCGTGAAGAAGAAAAATGGTCGATGAGGATGTGCAGAGATTATCAACAGTTGAACAAAGTCACCATCAAGAAACAATATCCATTGCCGAGGATTGATGACTTATTTGATCAGGTTCAGGGTGCCAAGGTGTTTTCGAAGATTGATTTGAGGTTTGGCTACCATCAGTTGAAGATCAGGGCATCCGATGTACCTAAGACAGCTTTTCGGACTCGGTATGGGCATTATGAGTTTCTAGTGATGTCATTTGGGCTGACAAATGCCCCAACAACATTTATGGATTTGATTAATCGGGTGTTCAAGACCTATTTGGATTACTTTGTGATTGTATTTATTGATGATATCTTGATCTACTCCCGCAGTCGAGAGGAGCAAGAGCAGCATCTTCGGATTGTACTTTAGACTCTGAGAGATAGCCAATTATATGCCATATTTTCAAAGTGCGAGTTTTAGTTAGACCTAGTCACTTTCTTGGGGCACGTCATATCGGCAGAGGGCATAAAGGTGGATTCTAAGAAGATTGAGGTAGTTTAGAACTGGCCTAGGCCCACTTCAACTATAGAGATCTGGAGTTTCCTAGGTTTGGCGGGTTATTACTGCCGGTTTGTGAAGGGGTTTTCATCTATAGCAGCCCCATTGACCAGATTGACCCATAAGGGTGCCCTGTTCAGATGGTCGAACGAGTGTGAGTTGAGCTTTCAAAAGCTCAAGACTGCTTTGACTACTGCGCCAGTGTTGGTGTTGCCCACAGGTTAAGAATCTTACACGGTGTATTGTGATGCATCTCATGTTGGGCTCGGTGCAGTATTGATGAAGAATGTCAGGGTAATCGCATATGCATCGCGGCAACTGAAGGTTCATAAGAAGAATTACCCTGTTCATGACTTAGAGTTGGCAGCCATTGTTCATGCGCTGAAGATTTGGAGGCATTATCTTTACGGCGTGTCGTGCAAGGTATTTACAGATCATCGGAGTCTACAGTATTTGTTCAAGCAAAATGATCTCAATTTGAGGCAGAGGAGGTGGTTGGAGTTGTTGAAAGACTATGATATCACCAGTTTGTATCATCCCTGGAAGGTCAATATAGTGGTCGATGCCTTGAGTAGAAAGGCAGTGAGTATGGACAGCCTTGCATGCATTCTAGTTGGAGAGAGATCACTTGCATCAGATGTTCAGGCTTTGGCCAATCAGTTCGTGAGGTTGGACATTTCAGAGCCCATTTGTGTTCTAGCTTGTATAGTCGCTCGGTCTTCCTTTTATGAGTGCATCAGAGAGCGACAGTATGATGATCCTCATTTGCTTGTCCTTAGGGACACAGTGCGGCACGGTAGTGACAGGCAGGTTACCATTGGAGATGATGGGGTTTTAAGGATGCAAGGTTGTATTTGTGTGCCTAATATGGATGGGCTTCGTGAGTTGATCCTTGAGGAGGCCTACAGTTCCCGATATTTTATTCATCCGGGCACCGCCAAGATGTATTAGGACTTGCGGCAACATTATTGGTGGAGAAGAATGAAAAAGGATATAGTTGCATATGTAGCTCGGTGTCTAAATTGTCAGCAAGTAAAGTACGAGCATCAGAGACATGGTGGTTTCGTGCAGAAGTTAGAAATTCCTGAGTGGAAGTGGGAGCGTATCACTATGGATTTTGTTGTTGGACTCCCACGAACTCAGAGGAAGTTTGACGCAGTATGGGTCATTGTGGACAGGCTGACCAAGTCAGCACATTTTATTCCAGTGGCAGTTACCTATTCGTCAGAGCGGTTGGCTAAGATCTACATCCGCGAGATCGTCCGTATTCACGGTATGCCTGTGTCTATCATTTCTGATCGAGGTACACAGTTCACCTCGCATTTCTAGAGGGAAGTACAACGTGAGTTGGGTACGCAGGTTGAGTTGAGCACCACATTTCATCCCTAGCCGGAGAGACAGTCCGAGCGCACTATTCAGATATTGGAGGATATGCTTCGCACTTGTGTTATAGATTGCGGGGATTCTCGGGATCAGTTCTTACCTCTTGTAGAGTTTGCCTACAACAACAACTACCACTCGAGCATTCAGATGGTCCCCTATGAGGCATTATACGGGAGGCGATGTCGATCGCCAGTTGGATGGTTCGAGCCGAGGGAGGCTCGGTTGTTGGGTACAGACTTGGTACAGGATGCCTTGGACAAGGTCAAGATTATTCAGGATCGACTTTGCTCAGCTCAGTCTAGGCAGAAGAGTTATGCCTACCGTAGGGTTCGTGATGTTGTATTCATGGTCCGAGAGAGGGTATTGCTATAGGTTTCACCTATGAAGGGTGTAATGAGGTTCGGTAAGAAGGGAAAGTTGAGCCCTAGGTATATCGGACCCTTTGAGATTCTTGAGAGAGTGGATGAGGTGGCTTACAAGCTTGCATTGCCACCTAGTTTATCAGCAGTTCATCCGGTGTTCCGTGTGTCCATGCTCCGGAAGTATCACGATGATCCGTCCCATGTGTTAGATTTCATCTCAGTCCATTGGACAAATATATGACTTATGAGGAGGAACCGGTGGCTATTTTAGCCCGACAGGTCCGACAGTTGAGGTCTAAGAGTTATCTATCAGTTCGAGTGTAGTTGAGAGGTCAACCAGTCGAGGCAGCCACTTGGGAGTCCGAGTCGGACATGCGGAGTAGATATCCACACCTTTTCACCTGTTCAGGTACTTTTCTATGTCCGTTCGAGGATGAACATTTGTTTTAGAGGTGGAGAATATGATGACCTGATAGGTCATCTAGAGCTTTAACCCTTAATTCTATGTCTCGAAACCTCAAATAGCTCCTTTTAGCCTTCCTCGATTTGTGTGTGCAGTCCGTGACTTTTTCCGCATGGCTTTTATGTGAAAAACTGATTAAAATGTGAATTCGTGCCTTAAACATTCATTTGAGGTGACATCGATCAATGTTTTGAGAAAATGTACCCGTACCCGTGTTTTGACGGTCTCGGTGGGTACGTATCGCGATTTGGGACTTGGGCGTATGCATGTAATCGAATTTGGAGGTCCCTAGCTCGAGTTATCGCAATTTGTTGAAAATTTCATGTTTAAAGGTGTAAAGAATTTATAAATTTGACCGAAGTTTGACTTTATTGCTACCGGGTCCAGATTTTGGTTTCGGAGCTTATTATAGGTTCATTAATGTATTTATGACTTTTCTGAAAATTTGGCACAAAATGAAGTTGATTTGACGTGATTCAGACGTCCGGTTGTTAAAATAGAAGTTCTTAAGTTTCATTGGAAATTTTATTCGTTTTGGTGTCCGATACGTAGTTCTAGGTGTTATTTTGGAGTTTTGATCGCACGAGCGAGTTCGTATGATGTTTTTGGACTTGTGTGCATGTTTGGTTTGGAGCCCCGAGGGCTCGGGTGAGTTTCAGATAGGCTTCGAAGTGGTATGGACTTAAGAAAATAGCTGGTGAGAATCTGGTTCTGATCTGATCTCGCATTTGCGAGGTCAATGTTTGCATTTGCAAACTGTCAAAATTTCTGGTAGGTTCATATTTGCAAACCACTTCCTCGCATTGGCGAAGAATGGCTGGGCAGCAAGGGATCGCATTTGCGATCTATAGGTTGCATTTACGAAGGGCCACAGTTCGCATTTGCAAATAAATTATCGCAAATGCGATGATAGCATAGATGGAGCTTCTTCGCAATTTCGAAGTATGTCTCGCATTTGCGGCGTTCGCAATTGCAAACCCTAGGTCGCAATTGCGACATTTACGCCTGATCAAAGGTTGAGTTAGACGGGATTTTGGTTCATTCTTTCAAATTTTCAACCCTAGAAATATTAGAGGCAATTTTCCGAAGAGCTCTTCTCCCTAATTGTTTTTGGTAAGTGACCGTAATCTACTTTCTTTCAATTCCTCACTACAGTTCATAAGATTTCAACCTTAAAACTAAGGTTTTCATGGTAGAAATTGGGGATTTGGGTAGAATTAGGGATTGTTTGAAAAATTTTAATTAAGACCTCGAATTGGGGTTGAATTTCGAAACAAGTCGCATATCCGGGCTCGAGGGTGAATGAGTAATCAGGTTTTGGTCCGAATTTTATATTTTGACCAAGCGAGCCCGGGGTTGACTTTTGTTGACTTTTTCAATAAAGAACTAAATTGAATCCCTTTCATTCATGAGTAGTTTCTAAAGCTTATTTTGAATCGTTTGGTCAATAAATTATTAGATTTGGTTGGTTTGGAGGCTTGTTCGAAAGGAAAGGCCGTGGTTGAACTCTGAATTGGTTGCAGAGTGAGGTAAGTGTCCGATTTAACCTTGATTTGAGGGAATTAGGAACCCTTGAGCTATGTGTTATGTAAAATTCATGTGTAGTGGCGTATATGCGAGGTGACGAGTGTATATACGCCGCCAAAGTACTTGCTTCCTTACTTTTCTGTACTTCATTAATTATTTCCTTCCATATCTTGTTTGTTACATGCGTTAAATGCTTTCCATGTCTTTACTTGCTACTTGCCATTAATTATTCTAGTGTTAAAAAAATGTTAGATTCTCCCATGCTTCCTTGTTTGACTGCTACCTTCCTTAATTGACTTACTCGCGCCCTTTAATGGTCATTTACTGAACTTGTCTTACTGTTTAATATTAATTATGGTGAATCCTCAATTTGGTACATGATTTCCTTTTTGGTTCAACCCCATATTCGTTAAATCGTAATGGTTCTTGTGATTCAAGTTATTAAATTAATTGTACTCATTGATTTATTTATATTGATATGGTGGGATCGGGTTGCGTGCCGCAACAGGTGAAATAAGGGTTGAATGATATGGTGAAATAGGGGTAAATTTATATTAATACAGTAGGATCGGGTTGCGAGCCGCAACAGGTGAAATAAGGGTTGAATGATATGGTGAAATAGGGGTAAATTTATATTAATACAGTAGGATCGGGTTGCGAGCCGCAACAGGTGAAATAAGGGTTGAATGATATGGTGAAATAGGGGTAAATTTATATTAATACAGTAGGATCGGGTTGCGAGCCGCAACAGGTGAAATAAGGGTTGAATGATATGGTGAAATAGGGGTAAATTTATATTAATACAGTAGGATCGGGTTGCGAGCCGCAACAGGTGAAATAAGGGTTGAATGATATGGTGAAATAGGGGTAAATTTATATTAATACAGTAGGATCGGGTTGCGAGCCGCAACAGGTGAAATAAGGGTTGAATGATATGGTGAAATAGGGGTAAATTTATATTAATACAGTAGGATCGGGTTGCGAGCCGCAACAGGTGAAATAAGGGTTGAATGATATGGTGAAATAGGGGTAAATTTATATTAATACAGTAGGATCGGGTTGCGAGCCGCAACAGGTGAAATAAGGGTGGAATGATACGGTGAAATAACGGTGAATTATGACATTGATTCTGATTATATGGTGGGATCGGGGTGCGCGCCGCAACATATATTTATTTACTATTGTTGATATTATTACGGTAGAATAAGGGAGAATTGTATTGTACGGTGGGATCGGGTTGCGTGCCGCAACAGTCTATGTGCTTCTATTTCCTTATCGTGTTATGTTGGCTTCAATATTTTCATACGAGACTCTAAGGATTGATATTTCTTGCATTTACTGGTTTTCTTTCAGAGGTTGAGTTATTTTCATGTATTAATTACTTTAATTCGTTCTGCATTTTCTTTTCTGCCATTATTTTATACTGCGTACAAGTTATGGTGTTAGTGACCCGCCTTAGCCTCGTGACTACTTCGCTGAGGTTAGGCTTGGCACTTACAGAGTACATGGGGTCGGTTGTACTCTTACTACATTATGCATTTCTTGTGCAGATTTTGGAGTAAGTCCCAATAGCGGTTCATAGATTGCTTGGGTCGGCGATTGGGTGGAGACTTGAGGTACAACTGCTCGGCGTTCTCAACCCCTAAAATCCCCTTATGTTATTTTTATGCTGTGTACTTTCTTCCAGACAACTTTATATTTTTATTCAGACCTTTACGTGTACTATTCTCGAAGCTCGTGCACTTGTGACATCATGCCCAGGGTGGTACTAGATATTTCAATTGATATGGTTTTTCGCACTTTAACTTAGTTTTATTGTAGTTATTTCAGCTTCCTTATTATCATTTAATTTGACTTATTAAAAATGGATAAATTATTCTAACGTTGGCTTGCCTAGCAAGTGAAATGTTAGGCACCATCACGGTCCCGAGGGTGAGATTTTCGGGTCGTAACATCTATAGCCTCTAGAATATAAGTACAAACATCTCCGTACCAATCGTCTAGACTCTACTAAGCTTGATCATGACTCATGAGACCTAGGCAACCTAGTGCTCTGATACCAACTTGTCACGACCCAGAATCTCACCAGTGGGACCGAGATGGCGCCTAACATTTCATTCTCTAGGCAGGCTAACGTTAGCTAGATTTCTTAACCACTTTTAACAAATCAAAATTAAGCATTAATAGAAATAAGCCAAGATAGTCAGAAATGGAACAATAGAGTAATAATGACGATATCTAAACATATCCCAAAATCCGGAGTCACGAATACTTGAGCAACTAGAGTACTACACATAAGGTCTGAAGCAAATACAATTGTCTGAGACTAGATAAACAGTACAATAGATAAAGAAGGGGACTTCAGGGCTGCGGACGCCGTGCAACTATACATCAAGTCTCTGAATGTAGCTGAGTCCGAGCAAAACACCTCTAGATGTCGCTAGGATCAGCACCAGTATCTGCACAAGAAGTGCAGAAGTGTAGCATGAGTATAACCAACCCAATATACTCCGTAAGTGTCGAGCCTAACCTCGACGAGATAGTGACGAGGCTATGACAAGACACCTATGTAGAATCATGTACAGATATATACATAAAGCAATAAATGACAAGTAGAACAATTTAAAATATTAATTAGGAGGGGGCATGCGAAAGGGAAAAATCATAAGAACGACAAATATGAAATCACCAAATAATATCTTTCCGTAATGAGCATCATTGTAACCAAGTAAATCACCAATTCGGGAATTAAATAAGGCAAGGAAATAAAAATGACACGACATCACCCATCGTGCCTTTACTCTCAACCTCATGTGATATGATAAATGATGTTAAGCAATCAAATACACGGCATCACCCTTCGTGCTTTAATCATCACAACCTCTCAATAGATGATAATGTATGAAAATAAGGCATGACAACACCCTTTGTGCTTTTCACTCTTCCTCACAAAGCAACAATACAAATCCGAATTAACAATGATAGGCGAGAAGCAATTTCACTCAGTTATAATGCCATGATAACAAACTCAACTTTCCCAAATTTCCAAAAATTTTAACATCTTTGAAATAAATAATAAATACGAGATGAATAATTAAAGAAGTTGTAATCTAACCTAAGCATGGAAACTGTAGTCAATGATATGATCTAACACAAAGAAAATATTTTCACCTATATGCTTTTACCAATTGATAACACATATAGACATAATACATATAGCAAATAGACCAATAAGTCCTAATCCCTCAAGTCAAGGTTAATCACGACACTTACCTCACTCCGCAACAACAACAACAACAACATACCCAGTATATTCCCAACATGTGGGGTCTGGGGAGGGTAGTCTGTATGCAGAACTTACCCCTACCTAATGAAGGTAGAGAGGCTCGGAAAGAAGAAGAGGGAGAAGAAGAAGAAGAAGAAGAAGAAGAAGACAAAAGAAGAAGAAGGAAAACAAGAAAGGAAGAGAGAAGAAAAAGAGGGAAATAAAGGATAAGTAGTACCAAATAATAACAACAGAGAATACAATACCTGAGGCAAACAAAACCACATTATGCAATTAAGATCTAAGAATATGAAGGGACATGCGTGTTACTAAGACTATCATGAGCAACTAAGAAACTCCCAACTACCTACTAACCTTCTACCCTAATCCTCGACCTCCACACCCTCCTATCAAGGGTCATGTCCTCAGTGAGCTGAAGCAGCGTCATGCCCTGCCTAATCACCTCTCCCCAACACTTCTTAGGACTACCTCGACCTCTTCTCAAACATGGCCAACCTCTCACACCTCATAATGGGAGCTTCAATGCTTCTCCTCTTAACATGTCTGAACCATCTCAGCCTCGATTCCCGCATCTTGTCCTCCTCGGAGGCTACTCCCACTTTGTCTCGGATAGATTCATTCCTAATCTTATCTCTCCTGATACACCCACACATCCATCTCAACATTCTTATTTTTGCTAGCCAACACTCAATCCCATAGAACATAGTCGGTCGAACCATTACTCTATAAAACTTACCCTTAAGTCTTGGCGGCACATTCTTATCACATAAAATACCATAAGCGAGCCTCCATATCATATATTATGCTCCAATGCGATGTGTGACATCTTCGTCAATCTCCCCGTTAACTTGGATAATAGACCCGAGATACTTGAAACTTGTTCTCTTGGGGATAACTTGAGCATCAAGCTTTACATCTACGTCTGTTTCACGGGTTCCGTCACCGAATTTGCATTCCAAGTATTCTATTTTGGTTCTGCTTAACTTGAAACCTTTGGACTCCAAGGTTTGTCTCCAAACCTATAGCCTTACGTTAACTCCGCCTCGTGTCTCTTCAGTCAACACTATATCATCGGTAAATGGCATGCACCAAGGCACCTCCACTTGGATATATCGCAACAACACATCCATTGCCAAGGCAAATACAAATGGGCTAAGAGCTGATCCCTGATGCAACCCCATCACAACAGGAAAATGCTCCGAGTCACCTCCCACAGTCCTCACCCGAGTCTTAGCATCATCATACATATCCTTAATCACACTAGTGTGCTCTACCGGAACGCCGATAGACTCCAAATACCTCCACAGAACCTCCCTCATGACTTTATCGTATGCTTTCTCAAGGTCAATAATCATCATATGCAAGTCCTTCTTCCTTCCTCTATACTGCTCCACTAATCTCCTCGCCAGATGAATCGCTTCCGAGGTCGAATGCCCCAGCATGAATCCGAATTGGTTCTCGGAAATAGAATCGCACCTCCTCACCCTGGCCTCCACCACCCTCTCTCAAACCTTCATAATATGACTCAACAACCTTATACCCCTATAGTTATTGCAATTTTGGATATCACCCTTGTTTTTGTACAACGGAACCATCGTACTCCACCTCCATTCTTCGGGCATCTTGTTCAGCCTGAAAATATCATTAAATAACCAAGTGAGACACTCCAAGCCTGCTGGCCCGCGCTCTTCCAGAATTCCATTGGGATTTCATCTGGGCCCGTCGCTCTGCCCTGCACATCTTACGCATCGCCCCTTCTACCTCATCTACCTTAATATGCCTAAAAAATACAAAATTCCGCTGACTCTCAGAGTGCTCCAACTCACCTAGCACAATGCTTACATCTCCCTCCTCGTTCAACAGTTTATGGAAGTATGTCTGCCATCTTCTTCTAATAAGTGCCTCATCCATCAATACTTTTCCATCCTCGTCCTTGATGCACTTGACTTGGTCTAAGTCACGCGACTTCCTCTACCTTACCTTGTCTAACCGGTACAACTTCTTGTCCCCGCCTTTCCCCCCGAGATCCTCGTACAAATGACAAAATATCGAATTTTTTGTTGCCGTAACTGCTAACTTTGTCTCTTTCTTTGCCTTTTTGTAACACTCCCGATAAGTACTTCTTTCCTCCTCGTCTATACTCTCCACTAGCTTCAAATAAGAAACTTTCTTTGCTTCCACTTTACCTTGGACCTCTCCCTTCCACCACTAGTCCCCTTTATGACCCTCCAAAAAGCACTCCGTGACCCCTAAGACCTCTCTAGCAGCTTCCCTAATGCAGCTCGCAGTCGTGATCCACATACTAGTCGCGTCCCCCTGCTCCTCCAAGCCCTCATAGCCATCAACTTCTCCCCCAACTCCTGATCTTTGTCCTTGGTCAAGTTATCCCACTTGATCTTAGGTTGCCTGTACACCACCCTTTTCCTCCTACTCCTCTTGATCTCCAAATCCATTACTAGGAGCCTATGTTGGGTCGTGAGGTGCTCACTAGGGATGACCTTGCAATCAGAACATATACCTTTATCACATTTCCTGCAGAGAAGGTAATCAATCTGAGTCTTGGCCATCGAATTCCGGAATGTGACCAAGTGCTCCTCCCTCTTCGGAAAACTCAAGTTGGCTATAACCAAATCAAAAGATCTAGCAAATTCCAACAGTGAAGTACCTCCCTTGTTCCTATCCCCAAAACTGAACCTGTCGTGCACATCATCATAACCCCTAGAACTAGCCCCAATATGGCCATTGAAATCTCTGCCAATGAACAACTTCTCGGTGTGTGGGATACTACGCACCACCTCGTCCAAATCTTCCCAGAATTGCTTCTTGACCTCCTGGTCCAAACCTACCTGACGTTTACAGTAAACCCTCCAACTACAAGCTTAATACTCATCAACCTATCGTTTACCCGCCTAACCTCGACCACGAGCTCCTTGAGGTCCCTATCAACTAAAATACCTACCCCATTCTTACCCACAACGCTTCCTGAGTACTATAGTTTAAAACCGTCTACATCTCGTTCCCTAGTACCCTTCCATCTAGTCTCATGGATACACGTTATGTTGATCTTCCTCTTATGAAGAATCTTACCTAACTCTATAGACTTCTCCGTCAATGTCCTGATGTTCCAGGACTGAACGCTCAGCCTAGAGGCTCCATTATCCCCCTTCTCACCCCTGGTCCCCACCCCTAGCCCCACTCGAGGACATGACCTTTCTCTCACATCATTTACTACAGCCACTATAATCAAGAGGTATTATGTAATCACTACCACTAAAAAATAAATAGCGAGAACAAAGGAATACAAGCCAGGAATCTGAGAGCTAAAAACTCAAAGGCGCTACTACGAGAATAGTAACGCAATTAAAAAGGGATAATACAGAATCTTAAGCTTAAAAACACTAGTTGCAAAGACATAAAATCAAGCAAATATTTTCTACCAAAAGCAGTCAATCCAACTATGGGTTACTAGCAAGGCAACCAAAACTAACAGATGTATACACAAACCAAATATTATCGGTAAGGCAACAGTAAATACAATTCAAGAAAGATGGAACCTGGATTATAGTCGGAGATGTCCGGGTATTCTTCCCAATCCGCTGAATGCTGCTGCTTCCCAAACACTGGTGCTTAGGCCTGGCTAAAATTGTCTCTCCCGCCTATTGCTAATGGAATTACCGGCGACGGTGATGACGGTTTTCTTCGTCGTGACCCTTGGGCAAGCAAAGTCTTGAGCAATAATTATGTCTCAAAAAGTAAATAGTCTTTTGTATTCCTTTCCCTCTTTGGACAATAATTTCTATTTTTAGTCCAATAACTTTTAAAGAACAAGAAAATGGATGACTCAATTGTTTGGGTCTCGTTCACAGGCGACGGTGGAAGTGTTGTGCAATCGAAAGGCAAAAAGCTCCGGGAACCTACCGTTGATAATGGATTTATCGGCGACGGCGAAGACGGTCTCTTCGTCGTAACCCTTGGGTAAGCAGTCTTGAATAATAGCAGTGAACAGAGAAATATCACTAGTAGTCTTGAATAATAGCAAGTCGTCGACAGAATTAACAAAACCTTGAAAAATAAATCTCACTAGCAAGCCATCGACGGAATTAACGGATGTCTTCGCCGGCGACAAAGAAAAGGCGATAACTTTTCTTGGAACGAAAAATCGAACTTTTTAATTTGAGTGAGGTATTAGTTAGAGCTCAAAAAATAGATGCACCCACTCCCACTTACCTTACTCTGCAAATCAAAGAAATCAATCAAAAACGGCTCTGCCTTTTGAACAAGCCTCCAAACCAAACAAAATCTAACAAATTGTCAATCAAACGGTTCAAAATAAGCTTTAGAAACTACCCATTAATGAAAAACGTTCAATTTTGATTATTTTTGAAAAAAATAACAAAAGTCAACGTTAGGCCCGCTTAGTCAAAACACGAGATTCAGCCAAAACCCAATTACCCATTCACCCCTGAGCCCGGTTATATGATTTGTTTCGAAATCTGACCTCAATTTGAGGTCTAAATGTCAATTTTATAAAATAATCAATTTCTACCATGAAAATCCTAGATTTGATGTTCAAAACACATGAAAAGTAATGGGTAATTGAAAATAAATGGATTAAAGTTGCTTACCAATGATTTTGGGAAGAACAATCTCTTGAAAAATCACATCTAGAGTGTTTAGGGTTGAGAAATGGTGTAAAATGAGGTAAGTCCCATTTTCCCCATCTTTTACCCAGCTACAGGTGTCGCATTTGCGAACAAATGTTCGCAAATGCAATGTCTACAATTACGAGACAAGGTCGCAAATGCGAACCTTGTATCAGAAGCCCAGATGTCACAAATGGGACATATAAATCGCAAATGAGAAAACCCAACCTTCGCAAATGCGGCCAGATTCTTCGCAAATGCGAAGATGCCCCATTTTGGCAGGCGTCGCAAATGTGACCAAAGTGCTAGCAAAAGTGGCCCTAGCCTGTTTGCAAATGCGAACCATTTCCTCGCAAATGCGAGGTTACCCAATCTGAGGCCTTGCTCGCAAATGTGGATTCTTGTTCGCAGCCTGATTTAACACTACATTAGAAGTTCTCAAACTTTCCAAACTTATCCGAAACGCGTTTGAAACTACCCGAGCCCCTCGGGCTCCAAAACAAACATGCATCCAAGTGTAATAACATCATAGGAACTCGNGCAAATGCGAACCATTTCCTCGCAAATGCGAGGTTACCCAATCTGAGGCCTTGCTCGCAAATGTGGATTCTTGTTCGCA
>AWOL01S0050441.1:0-50080 GCA_000715115.1 Nicotiana otophora
ATTTATTGTTGTTACTTACTGAGTTGGCGTACTCACATTACTCCTTACACCTTGTGTGCAGATCCAGGTGTAGCTGGACATGGTAGTAGTTATTGAGTGTTCTGGTTGCATATTTTCTCGGAGATAACAAGGTAGCTGTTTGGCGATCGCAGCCCCTGCTCTTCTCCCTCTTATCTTCCTCTAGTTGTATCTATTTTTCGGGCTGAGTTAGCCTTGATATTGTTAGACAGATTATAGTATATGCTCATGACTAGTGACACCCCGATGTCGGGCTTTCCTTTTCTGCACTTCTGTTTTTCTTTGATTTGAACTCTTTAAATGGAGGTTTTATGTTAACCTTGAAATTATCTTTGAAATAAAAATTTCGTTCTGTTTTGGAAATGGGTCGTGACAGGTGGTGTGAATACAAAAGAACCAAGCAATAGATGATGCATCTTGCACTTCTAACTAGTTTTTCTTCTCTTCTTTTCTTTTAATCTCATAATCTATTAGTTCTAAAGTTTTGGGTGCTGCATGAACGTTGTAGTTTGAAGCTTGAATTGTAATATTGGTTTATTTATTCAATCTTGCGCTTAATCATTTGATTGCTTGATCACCAATTGAATACTATCTACGAATTTAGGATTGAACTCGGGATATGGAATTCTAGATTGCATATAAGATCGAATAGAGTAAGATCTTAACTCTGAGTAGGGGGAGGGGGGATTTGCAGTTAGGATAGGAATATACATAATCGCCTTGTTTGGTTACTATACATGAATTATTAATGCGTTCTTGTTAATTCTAATTCCATAGGAATATAGGCGTTACATTAGCTTGAATAGGCAAGTTGTACTTCGGGAGAAGGCTACAAGCAATACTAACCCTGTCAACCAATAAACCAGATAAATTAATTAGACAATTTAAGTGAAAAACTCAACGGGATTGTTAGCTAACCTATAACTCTAGAATATTCACTCACATTAAATTCATCTTTAAGCTTGTCGTTGTTTTCTTTAATCTCTTAATTTGTTACTCTAGATTAAATTTTAGTTAAATATTCATACTTTAGAAAATTGCTTGAATAGATTAATTATCTTATTTTAATTTAGTAAATAGTTAATCACAAGTCCATGTGGGTACGATATCTGAACTTACAATCCTATACTTACGTGTGCATTTGGGAGCAATAGCTGTCCTTGAAATTTCTTTTCTTTATTAATGCGCCTTACCATTTATATATGAGTTTTTAAAATTATATACACCATAGTTTTACGAATTGTTACACCATCATATGCACAAGTTATCGCCAATGATAGTTGATCTAAACCCGCACATTATATTGGACAACTTTTTACTAATATAATACAAGGTAAGACCGGCTTTCACTTAGCCGATGCGTCCTTATTTCTTGCCCATAGAGAGTTAGGATATTTTGTGAGCTCATTCGCCTAGCAGAAACCTTCGCTTTTCGGAACCAGCACATTATATTGGACAACTCGCAAAGGGACTCAAATCTACAGAGACCAGAAGGAAATGAATAAACACAACATAATTCGGAGGTTCAACTTATATCGTTTTAGACATTTTGAAGAGCATTATGTCACATAAATAAACAAAATTTTAACACTTTGAAGAGCATAGAAGGAGAACAAGTACAGACGAATTTCAACTGAATTTAACCGATTAAAGATCCAAAACCACAACAAAACATTGCATGATAGCAGCAAACTGAATATGTGTGGAAAGAAACTTAATCAGTAAATTATCCACCTTTAATTAAGTGGAATCTAAACTTTGCGTACACAGCTCCTGTTATATGATGTACCCCTATAGAACCATGTGAGTGGACCAGTTTCATGACATATTAAAGTTATCATAAGATAAACCATTTAACTAATATTTCTTAATAGATATAAAAAGTTACTACTTATTTAAATATAAGTGAAAATCAGTTGTATTATCCAAAAATAAACTTTCAGGGGATAACCATTTATTTATAATTTAGAGTTTGTTGGAATTTTTTGGAAAAAAAATCAGAAATAGCCTGATTCACAACTGATAATTGAAAAATAATTACAGTTTTAAAAGTAATCGAAATTTAGCCATTTTTTCCATGTAAAGATAAAATCTAAACAAAAACACCCTTAAAAATCCGAAAAAGTTCCATCATAATATGCTGGAGTTCGAAATTATTTACATATGAGATTCCAGCATAGTGTGCTGGAATTTCATAATGTACTGGAGTTCAAATATAATACGCTGGAAGTTTGCACGCAGGAGCCATAATCCAGCATATTATGTTGGAACTTTCTATGTTTCAGCTAAAATAATGGTTGTTTTTCAGTGACTTTGCAAACACCTGACTATTTTTTGATTACTAATCCGAAACTGGTTAGTCCATGCTATTTTCGCTTTTTTTTCTTAGGAACATGCGATTTTTTTAAGCAGCTATTTTTGAAAGATTAAATTGTGTTTTTTATGTTAGTAACTCTTCAAAAAAATATATACAACAGGACAATTAAAAGTGGGCTTTCCATTTAGTACAAGAAATGGGCTTCTTTTAGGCCTCTTCTTTTACTCACTTGCTTGTTTGTTCCTTTTTCTTTTCTTCTTTTTTTTTTCTTCCTTCCCGCATTGACTAAAAACTTAAACGTATTAGCCCAAATAGTTGTCCACCTAATCGATTAAATAAATAAAAAACGTTCAGTATAATTTATGTATAGCAGCTAGAAAAATAAAAAATTAAATATGACCGGCTATTTGTGTTTAAATCCCTGGACTTATTTCAGCAAAATCACACGGATACAACAAAACTCCGGTACTAGAATTCTTATGTTCAAATAGTTTTTACAATAAGGATCTGTTTGGAAAGCCACAAGGCAATTTGACTTGAGTGTAATTGGATGTAATTACATAGTTTGACTTGTTTGTTTGGCATCTAATTTTGGTTAATTGAAAATTGGATGTAATTGAGAGGGAGTAATTACACTCTCCAATTCTCAAGGGAAGGTAAGAATTGGATGTAATTAAATGGTGTAATTAAAAGGTAACTTTTCATATTCTTTTTTATTGACTTTTGAAAAAAAAAAAAAAAATTTCGACGGTGAGAATATTTCTAAAGGTATTAACTCTAAAACTGATAGTACTCGAAATAGTGTTTGTGAAATTGTTCTTTCAAAATCCGAAGGTGATGCAAATTTCTGCTGTTCTCGTACCTTTTCAGTTCATACAAATAATAAAAAATCATTCCATGAATTCTACTAGTCATCATTACAAAAATATATGGTCAATAGGGTTGACATTATAGTTGTACACTTGTACTTAATAAAATAATAATAATCGATATAACAATAAAATACTCAATAGTAATTTGTTGCGTAATACACCTTATGGCTTATGCTAATAATAGAGCTTATATCCCTTGCCATGTGAATAGCCCATGCAATTGTTTTGTATTAGATTTTAATATTTCATTAGATTGTTGATATCCCAATAAAGGACGGTATTGTATTTTACTAGTTTTATTTTTTAAATAGTATAAATATTTATTATAAAAAAATACTTTCTTAGATCATGTCTAACTTTCTTATATTCACATGAATTAGTGAAAAATAAATCGTTATTAAAATTTTATTGATTAGTTTAAGTAATCATATTATTTATTTGTAAGATATCGATTATTTTTATGATAGTATTTAACAATTTATAATAAGTTAATATATTTTTACAAAAAATATTTATTTAAATACCTCATAATAAATTAATACTTGATATTTCTTACATAGTAAAACTTATCTACATAATAATCTAATTACTTTTTTTAGATTTAACTATATGTAATTACACATGCTCAACCAAACATGACAATGAAAATTATACTTTAATTATGTTACGACAAACAAGTAGATCATAATAATTACTATACTGTAAAATTATTCGAATGTATAGTTACTACCCTAATAATTATATTGTAATTACACATAACTTTCCAAATGGACCCTAAATCAATTATCAGATGGAATCATCAATTTAAATTGAATAGGTGTTTCAGCTTTTGACTACAAAAATAATTCATCTCTTTGTAAAAAGTGACCCGACAACTAAGCTTGTCATATAGTTATAGGGGTACTGGCTTTTTAGTCTCACAACTATACATTACAGTCAGATGTGGAGTTAGGATTTTGAGTTTATGAGTTTTGAATGTTAAAAAATATATAAGTTTGTTGAGTTCTGACTAAATTATTTATATATATTAAATAAATTTTTTAATAATAATACAGAGTGTGGGCAAGAACTATTAGGTTATGCCGAACCCATTGGCAGCTTGTGGCTCCGTCCCTAATTATAGTAGCCAAGAAAATCTTTTTCTAATTCACATTATTATATCTAAAAGTTGAATATTTGGCTCTTGACGTTGATAGTAAAACCTCAACACAACAGCTTTAACCGTCAAATTAATCACTTTTGTAAAGCCATTGTCCAGCCTAGTTTATAGGAGTATTAAGTATTATTTACTTAACAACTTAGGTGTTTGGCACCGCAGATTTATCACCTAGCAACTTGTAGTTGTAAGAACAGAATCAATTAAGGGGATAGCTGGACCTAATTAATTTTCCATCTACAAGCCAGATAACTAAGTCAAAATGTGGTTATTTATTGCTCCTGTAATTTGATGATTGACGACAAAAAACCAAGCATTACGTATTGCTCACTTTATTTATTTCTGGTGAAACTACACAAGAAAAAAGAATATAGAACAGTTTTAATTTATCGCAAAGATGATACTATAGGTTATTTATTCAAGAAAAATAATCTCAAATCATGGGGCTCATCTTGTTTAAGTGACGGAGACACATTACAGAAGAAGAGCCATTAATTTGTCACTTTTCAACCAACCACGACTTAATATGAGCTAATTAAATATTTAATTTGTGGAAGTAATTAGCTCAAAATAGTGTGAAATCATGAACCTATGAACAAAAAATTGAGAACGACATTGTCTACGTATAGAGTATTTTTTGTGCAGTTTTGTACGTAATTGTAAATTTCACCTAGAAGTTATCGATATTTACTACTCCATCTACCGAATCCATCTCTCATTCTGGAATGCTGAACACTGAAGTTGGTGAATGTGTCATTAATATTTGCTTCTCACTGAAGAGTACCATTATTACTTAGCTAGATCTTAGATATAGAGTAGTTGCTACTCCCTCCTTTAGTTATTTTCAAAAAGAATAACCCTTTTATTTTTGGGGAGTCAAATAAAATTTTGTCTGATTTTTTTTGTAAACAGTTTTTAAATATTTTGAAATGTTAACGAGTCTGACTCATAGTACTTTTCTAGTTTTTAAAATTGTACATTTTATTTTAAAAATTAAAAAAATGTATGTTTGAATCACACTGAAAATTAATTAATTTAACCTTCGTACTCTAAAACGGTTCAAATAAATAAAACAGGAGTATAATTTCTTGTCACGACCCGAAATTCTCACCTTCGGGACCGTGATGGCGCCTAACATTTCACTTGCTAGACAAGCCAACGTTAGAATATAATTAGCCATTTTTAACAAAGTTTTAAATTAATTAATAATAAAGAAACAAATGCGGAAATAAAGTCTGAAATAATAGTGAATAATCCATAATAGACGCGATATTTAAATACCATCCCAGAATTTGGAGTCATAAGTGCACGAGCTTCTAGAATAATACAAACAAGGGTCTGAACGAAATAAAGCTGTCTGAAAGAAAGCACATAGCTAAAATAAAGTAGAAGGGGACTTCAGAGCTACAAACGTCGTGCAGCTATACCTCAAGTCTCCACTGGTAGCTGAATCCGAGCAAGTCTATGGTACGCCACTAGGACCAATTCCGAAATCTGCACCAGAAGTGCAGAGTGTAGTATTAGCACCAGAAGTGCAGAGTGCAGATTGTAGTATCATGTACTGGTAAGTGCCGAGTCTAACCTCGACGAAGTAGTGACGAGGCTAAGGCGAGTCACTTACATTAACCTATACGCAATAATAGTAATAACAACAATAATAATGAATAGTAGTAAGACCAATAAATAATATTAATAATTGAAATCAATTCAGCAGTCATAATCCCTCAACTTGTCTCCATTGCGGCGTGCAACCCGTTCCCCCAATATAAACTTTAAATAAATCTTTTGTAGCGTGCAACCCGTTCCACATATAAACTTTAAATAAATCTGTTGCGGCATGCAACCCGATCCCCCAATATATTTTAACAACTCTTAAATGTAATAAAATTACTCCAATAATTACCACGTTCAATGAGAAACTGTTAAGCATCAAGGCGTACAATAATTATAATTTATTTATGAAAGAAACAATAATAAATAGTAATTAATTATGGAAATCAGGGAGAAAATAGGCAGTTTAATATTTAATATGCTAAATGTCAAATAGAAATTAAGACACATAAATCAAATAAGCATATAACAATAATGGCAAGAATTCAAGAATTTATATTTGACAAGAAATATGAGAGAAACAATTATTATAACAATTAATTCGTGTCTTAAATAATTTAAGATGTTTTAAATAATTAAGCAACCAATTAATTTGACAAAGTATAGGCACTCGTCAACTTGCCTATACATCGTTACACATGAAACCCACGTAGTAAATAGTTCAAGGGTTCTATTCCCTCAAGTCAAGGTTAACCACGATACTTACCTCACTTCGCAACCAAATTCAAGTTTCCAATACACCCTTGCCTCGTGAATTAGTGTCTGAAATCCTCAAATCTAGTCATAAACAACTCAATATATTCAATGCAAATCGTAGGAATTAATTCCATATGAATTTACTAATTTTCCGGATTAAAATCTGAAGTTTATTTCAAAAATCATCAGTGGAACCCACGTCTCGAATCTCGGAAAAACTTACGAAATCTGAACACCCGTTCCGATACGATTTCAACCATACAAAAATTATCGAATTCCGACATCGGATTGGCTTTCGAATCTTCATTTTATATTTTTGGAAGATTTGATAAAAAATTAATTTTTCTTCCATAAATTCACGGATTCATGATGTAAATAAGTATGGAATCATGAAATATAATCAATATAGGATAAGGAACACTTATCCCAATGTTCTCCCGTAAATATCGCCAAAAATCGTCTTACCCGAGCTCAAAATCGAAAATGGTAGAAAATGGGACAAAATTTCATTTCCAGAACTTAAGTTCTATTGTCCAGATTTTTTACTCATCGCGATCGCGAGAATTTGTTCGCGATCGCGTAGAACTATTTCTGCCCAGGTCCATTTTACTCTTCACGATCGCGAATATTTCTTTGCGATCACGAAGCATATTTTGGCTGCCCAGATTCTTAACTCTATGCGATCGCGTAAATGGTCATGCGATCGCGGAGAACATTTTCTCTGCCTTACATTATCACGTACTGCCTTGTGCGATCGCGTAGCACAAATGGCATGCCCAGCTTCTGCCTTCATTCCTTCTACGTGAACGGGGCTTGGCCCTCGCGTTCGCGGTATACTGGGAGCTAACTTTACGCGATCGCGTGCCTATCTTCGCGAACGCGAAGGGTAAAAATCACGGCTCACAATTTCCTATTCGCGATTGCGGGAATGGCTTCGCGATCTCGAAGCACCATGCACCAGATGACAGTTGAAGCTCAAAAACCAGATTTTTTAAGTTCCAAACCACACGTAGCCTATCCGAATTTTACCCGAGCCCTCGGGGCTCCAACCCAAATATGCACACAAGTCTAATAACCTCATACGAACTCACTCACGCGATCAAAATACCAATTTAACACCTAGAACAACAAATAGGACGCCAAATCAAATGGAATTTTTAAGAAAACTTTAGAATTTCTATTTTCTCAACAGAATGTATAAATCACGTCAAATCAACTCCGCTTCTTACCAAATTCGACAGACAAGTCGTAAATGATATAACTGACTTATAAAAATTTTCAGAATTCGAATCCGACCCCGATATCAATAAAAGTCAATTTGTGGTTAAACTTTGAAATCTTTAAGCCTTTAGGCTTCTAGTTTTCGCCAACTGGCGATAATTTAAGTTAGAGACCTCTAAATTAAATTTCGGGCATATGTCTAAGTCCCAAATCACGATACGGACCTACCGGAACTGTCAAAATACTGATCCGAGTTCGTTTGCTCAAATTATTGACCAAAGTCAACTCAATTGTGTTTTAAGGCTCTATTTCACAGTTTAATCAATTTTTCATATAAAAACTTTCCGAAAAATTATACGGACTGCGCATGCAAGTCGAGGAATAATGAATAGTGCTTTTCGAGGTCTTAGAATACAAAAATATTTATTAAATTTAAAGATGACCTTTTGGGTCATCACATTCTCCACCTCTAAAACAAACATTCATACTCGAACGGAGTTAGAAAAAGTACTTGAGCTGATGAAAAGGTGTGGATATTTACTCCGCATGTCCGACTCGGACTCCCAGGTAGATGCCTCGACTGGCTGACCTCTCCATTGCACCCGAACTGAAGGATAACTCTTAGACCTCAACTGTCGGACTTGCCGGGCTAGGATAGCTACCGGCTCCCCCTCTTAAGTCAAATCCTTGTCCAATTGGACTGAGCTGAAATCTAACACATGGGACGGATCACCATGATATTTTCAGAGCATAGTTACATGGAACACCAGATAAACCGATGATAAACTAGCTGGTAATGCAAGTCTGTAGGCTACTTCCTCCACTCTTTCAAGAATTTCGAAGGGTCCAATATACCTAGGGCTCAACTTGCCCTTCTTTCCGAACCTCATTACACTTTTCGTAGGTGAAATCCAGAGCAATATTCTTTCTCCAACCATGAATGCAATATCACGAACTTTACGGTCGGCATAACTCTTTTGCCTAGACTGAGCTACGCGAAGTCGATCCTGAATAATCTTGACCTTATCCAAGGCATCTTGTACCAAATCGATACCCAACAACCGAGCCTTTCCCGGATCAAATCATCCAACTCGCGAACGGCATCGTTTTCCATATAATGCCTTATATGGAGCCATCTGAATGCTCGACTGGTAGCTATTATTATAAGCAAACTCCTCAAGTGGCAAGAACTGATCCCAAGAACCTCCAAAGTCTATAACACAAGCGCGAAGCATATCTTCCAATATTTGAATGGTGCGCTCTGACTGTCCGTCTGTCTGTGGATGAAATGCTGTACTCGACTCGACCCGCGTGCCTAACTCACGCTGTATAGCCCACCAAAAGTATGAGGTAAACTGCGTACCTCGATCTGAAATAATAGACACGGGCACACCATGTAGGCGGACAATCTCACGAATGTAAATTTCAGCTAACCGCTCTGAAGAATAGGTAACTGCCACTGGAATGAAATGTGCTCACTTGGTCAACCTGTCTACGATGTCCCAAACTGCGTCAAATGTTCTCTGAGTCTGTGGGAGTTCAACAACAAAATCTATAGTGATACGCTCCCACTTTCACTTAGGAATTTCTAACTTCTGAAGCAAACCACCAGCTCTCTGAAGCTCGTACTTAACTTGCTGACAATTCAGACATCGAGCTACATATGCAATTATATCCTTCTTCATTCTACTCCACCAATAATGTTGCCGCACATCTTGATACATTTTGGAAGAACCTGGATGAATAGAATACCTGAAACTGTGGGTCTCTTCTAGAATTAATTCACGAAGCCCATCTATATTAGGCACACAAATACGACCCTACATCCGCAGAACTCCATATTCATCACCGTGCCGTACCGTGTCCTTGAGGACAAGTAAATGAGGATCATCATACTGCCTCCCTATGATGCACTCATATAAAGAAGACCGAGTGACTGCGCAATCTAAAACCCGACTGGGCTCTGAAACATCTAACCTCACGAACTGATTAGCCAAAGTCTAGACATCTACAACTAACGGTCTCTCACCCACCGGAATATAAGCAAGGCTGCCCATACTCACAGCCTTTCTACTCAAAGCATCGACCACCACATTAGCCTTTCCGGGATGATACAAAATGGTGATATCATAGTCTTTCAACAACTCCAACCATCTTCTCTGCCTCAAATTGAGATATTTTTGTTTTAACAGATACTGAAGGCTACGATCATCAGTAAATACCTCACACAAGACACCGTAGAGGTAATGCCTCCAAATCTTCAGCGCGTGAACAATGGCTGCCAATTCTAAGTCATGAACATGATAATTCTTCTCGTAAACTTTCAACTGCCACGACGCATATGCAATCACCCTGCTATCTTGTATCAATACTGCACTAAGCCCAATGCGAGATGCATCATAATACACCGTATAAGATCCTGAACTTGTGGGTAATACCAATACTGGCGCCGTAGTCAAAGCGGTCTTGAGCTTCTGAAAGCTCAACTCACACTCGTCTGACCATCTAAATGGGGCAACTTTCTGGGTCAGTCTGGTCAATGGGCTTGCTATAGATGAAAACCCTTCCACAAACCGACGATAATAGCCTACCAAACCTAGGAAACTCCGGATCTCTGTAACTGAAGTGGGTCTAAGACAATTCTGAACAGCCTCAATCTTCTTAGGATCTACCTTTATGCCTTCTGCCGATACAACATGCCCCAAAAAGGCAACTGAGTTTAACCAAAACTTGCATTTTGAAAATTAGCATATAACTGATTATTCTTCAAAGTCTGAAGCACACTCAGAAGATGCTGCTGATGCTCCTCTCGACTGCTGAAGTAAATCAAGATATCATCAATGAATACAACAATAAAAGAATCCAAATAGGGCTTGAACACTTGATTCATGAAATCCATAAATACTGCTGGGGCATTTGTCAACTCAAATAACATCACTAGGAATTCATAATGCCCATACCAAGTCCGAAAAGCTGTCTTAGGGACATCAGATGCCCTAATCTTCAACTGATGGTAACCAAACCTCAAATCAATCTTCGAAAACACCTTGGCACCTTGAAGCTTATCGAATAAGTCATCAATCCTTGGCAACGGATATTTGTTTTTGATAGTGGCCTTATTCAACTAATGATAATCTATACACATCCACATAGAACCATCTTTCTTCTTTACAAATAATACTGGTGCACCCCAGGGCGAGACACTGGGCCTAATGAATCCCTGATCCAGTAAGTCTTGTAATTTCTCCTTCAATTCTTTCAACTTCAGCGGAGCCATACGGTATGATGGGATAGAAATGGGTTGAGTGCCCGGAGCTAAATTAATACAGAAGTCAATATCTCTGTCGGGTGGCATCACTAGTAAATCTATAGGAAATACTTCTGGAAATTCACGAACAACTGGTACTGAGTCCATGGAAGGAACATTCGCACTGGGATCACGAATATAAGCCAAATAGGCTAGACACCCTTTCCCGACCATACGCCGAGCCTTCATATAAAAAATAACCCTGCTGGTAGAATGAAGGAGTTCCTTTCCACTCTAACCGAGGTAATCCCACCAAGGCTAGGGTCACCGTCTTGGAATGACAATTCAATATAGCATGATAAGGTGTCAACCAATCCATATCCAAGATGACATCAAAATTTACCATATCAAGAAGTAGAAGATCCATACTAGTCTCAAGACTACCAATAGTAACCACACACGAATGATAGACATGATCTACTACAACAGGGTCTCCCACAGGTGTAGATACACACACAGAAGCAGTTAAAATATGAAGCAAAATAGGAGGACATATAGGAATAAGTGGATCCTAGATCAAATAAAACTGAAGCATCTCTATGGAAAACTAGAACAATACATGTGATCACAGCATCGGATGAATCGGCCTCAGGCCTAGTTGGAAAAGTATAAAATCAGGGTTGGGCCCCACCATTCTGAACTGTGTCTCTGGGATGGCCTCTAACTGGCTGGCCTCCACCTCTAACGGCCTGACCTCCACCTCTAATGGCCTGACCTCCACCTCTAGCTGCCTGACCCCTACCTCTAGCTGGCTGAGCAGGCGGTGAAGCAATCGTAGCCGGTATGATGGCACGAGAATCCTGCCGAGATCTGTTACTCGACAACCTAGGGCAGTACCTCCTGATGTGATCAATGTTCCCACACTCATAACACCCATCCTGATGTCGTGGCTGCTGAAGCTGAAGCTGACCCGAACGGGCCGGATAACCGCTGTAGTGACTCTGGAGTGGCATTGCACTGATAGGAGCTAAATGTGTACTAAATGTTGGCTGCCTAGAGTAAGGCATAATAGGGCCGTGACTCCCTGAAGCACCGGGAGATGCCTGAAGTGATGAATGAAACGGTCTAGGAGGATGATCCCTACCAAAATTACCCCTGCCTCCAGACGAAGCAGCACTAAAAACACCGAACTAACGAGGCCTTATATCACACCTATGCCCTCTCTCCTGTGCAAGAACCATCTCGATCCTCCTCGCGACATTAGCAGCCACCTGAAAGGAAATCTCACTTCCAGTCTCTTTGGCCATCTGAAGCCTGATAGGGTGAATGAGTCCCTCAATAAACCTCCTCACTCTCTCTCCCTCAGTAGGTAGCAAAAGGAGAGCATGACGGGATAAATCCACAAAACGAGACTCATACTGAGTAGCAGTCATACTGCCCTGCTGTAGACGCTCAAATTACTTACGATAATCTTCTCTCAGTGTGATAGGAAGGAACTTCTCCAGAAATAGCTGAGAGAACTGCTCCCAGGTAAGTGCAGGCAATCCAACTGGTCTGGTCAATATATAATCTCTCTACCGCCTCTTGGCGGAACCCGCCATCTGAAATACAACAAAATCGACCCCGTTGATCTCACCTATGCCCATGTTCCGCAACACCTCATGGCAGCGGTCAAGATAATCCTGTGGGTCCTCAGAAGGTGTACTACTAAAGTGAACTAGAAAGAGCTTGGTAAACTTATCCAATCTCAATAAGGCCTCAAAAGACATGGTGGGCCTATCACCGGTCTGTGCCACAACAACTGGCTGAACTACCCCAACTGGCGGGGCTGCTGGAGCCTGATTCTGGGGAGCCATCTGCTCCGGAGCGGGAGTAGTGGGAGTTTGTGCTCCTTCCCCAGCCTGTGAGACCGTTGGTGCCACTGCAAATGTACCATTCTGGGCCACACCCTCCATTTGGCTGACCAGACGGACTAAAGCGTCCTAAACTGGAATGGCTATGAACCCTTCCAGAACCTGAACTGGTCCAACTGGTACAGTCTGAACTTGAACCTCCTCCTGAAGATCCACCTGAGGTTCTACAACAGATGTTGCTACTCGAGCTCTAGACTGAGCTCTACCTCTGCCTCGGCCTCTAGCACGACCTCGGCCTCAATCTCTACCCTGGCCATAGTTGCCACTGGGGGCTCTGATCCCTGTCCGTCGGTAGATATATTACGTGTTCTCGCCATCTGCGAGAGAATAAGAATGGAATAGTTCAATTATCGATGATATAGTAAAATCGCACGACAGGATAAGAAAGAAGTGATGACGTTTCTAAACTTTATAGCCTATGAAAGATAAGTAAAGACGTCTCCGTACTGATCCTTCATACTCTACTAAGTTTGCTCGTGACTCGTGAGACCTATGTAACCTAGAGCTCTGATACCAACTATCACGACCCAAAATTCTCACCTTCGGGACCGTGATGACGCCTAATATTTCACTTGATAGGCAAGCCAACATTAGAATATAATTAACCATTTTAACAAAGTTTTAAATTAATTAATAACAAAGAAACAAATGCGGAAATAAAGTCTGAAATAAAAGTGAATAATCCATAATAGACGCGATATCTAAATACCATCCCAGAATTTGGAGTCACAAGTGCACGAGCTTCTAGAATAATACAAACAAGGGTCTGAACGAAATAAAGTTGTCTGAAAGAAAGCACACAACTAAAATAAAGTAGAAGGGGACTTCAGAGCTACGAACGTCATGCAGCTATACCTCAAGTCTCCACTGGTAGCTGAATCCGAGCAAGTCTATGGTACGCCGTTGGGACCAACTCCGAAATCTGCACTAGAAGTGCAGAGTGTAGTATCAGTACAACCGACCCCAAGTACTAGTAAGTGCTGAGCCTAACCTCAACGAAATAGTGACGAGGCTAAGGCGAGTCACTTACATTGACCTGTACGCAATAATAGTAATAACAACAATAATAATAACGGGAATAGTAGTAAGATCAGTAAATAATATTAATAATTGAAATCAATTCAGCAGTCACGATGCCTCGACTTATTTCCATTGCAGCGTGCAACTCGTTCCCCCAATATAAACTTTAAATAAATATGTTGCGACGTGAAACCCGTTCCCCCATATAAACTTTAAATAAATCTGTTGCGGTGTGAACCCGATCCCCCAATATATTTATTTTTATTTTCATTGCAGCGTGCAACCCGATCCCCTAATATATTTTAACAACTCTTAAATGTAATAAAAATACTCCACTAAATACCACGTTCAATGAGAAATTATTAAGCATCAAGGCATACAATAATTATAATTTATCTATGAAACAAACAATGACAAGTAGCAATTAATTATGAAAATCAGGGAGAAAATAGGCAGTTTAATATTTAATATGCTAAATGTCAAGTAGCAATTAAGACACATAAATCAAATAAGCATGTAACAATAATTGCAGGAATTCAAGAATTAATATTTGACAAGAAATATGAGAGAAACAATTATTATAACAATTAATTCGTGTCTTAAACAATTTAAGATGTTTTAAATAATCAAGCAACCAATTAATTTGACAAAGTATAGGCACTCGTTACCTTGCCTATACATCGTTACATATGAAATTCACGTAGTAAATAATTCAAGGGTTCTATTCCCTCAAGTTAAGGTTAAGCACGACACTTACCTCGCTTCGCAACCAAATTCAAGTTTTCAATACACCCTTGCCTCGCGAATTAGTGTCCGAAATTCTTAAATCTAGTCATAAACAATTCAATATATTCAATACAAATCGTAGGAATTAATTCCATATGAATTTATTAATTTTTCGGATTAAAATCTGAAATTTATCTCAAAAATCATCAGTGGGGCTCACGTCTCGAATCTCAGAAAAACTTACAAAATCTGAACACCCGTTCCGATACGAGTTCAACCATATCAAAATTATCGAATTCCGACATCGGATTGGCTTTCGCATCTTCATTTTACATTTTTGAAAGATTTGATAAAAATCTGATTTTTCTTCCATAAATTCACGGATTCATGATGTAAATGAGTATGGAATCATGAAATATAATCAATATAGGATAAGAAACGCTTACCCCAATGTTTTCCTGTGAAAATCGCGTAAAAATCGTCTTATCCGAGCTCAAAATGAAAAATGGTAGAAAATGGGACGAAATCCCATTTTCAGAACTTAAATTCTGTTGTCCAGATTTTTTACTCATCGCGATCGCGAGAATTCGTTCACGATCGCGTAGAACTATTTCTGCCCAGGTCCATTTTACTCTTCGCGATCGCGAAGCATATTTTGGCTGCCTAGATTTTTAACTCTATGCGATCGCGTAAATGGTCATGCGATCGCGGAGAACATTTTCTCAGCCTTACGCGATCACGTACTGCCTTGTGCGATCGTGTAGCACAAATGGCGTGTCCAACTTCTGCCTTCATTCCTTCTACGCGAACGCGGCTTGGCTCTCGCGTTCGCGGTGCACTGGGAGCTAATCTTCCGCGATCGTGTGCATATCTTCGTGAACACGAAGGGTAAAAATCACGGCTCACAATTTCCTCTTCGCGATCGCGAATCACCATGCACCAGATGATAGTTGAAGCTCAAAAACCAGATTTTCTAAGTTCCAAACCACCTGTAGCCTATCCGAAATTTACCCGAGCCTTCGGGGCTCCAACCCAAATATGTACACAAGTCCAATAACCTCATACAAACTCGCTCGCGCGATCAAAATACCAATTTAACACTTAAAACTACGAATAGGATGCCAAATCAAATAAAAATTTTAAGAAAACGTTAGAATTTCTATTTTCACAACCGAACATCCGAATCACGTCAAATCAACTCCGTTTATCACCAAATTCGATAGACAAGTCATAAATGACATAACGGACCTATAAAATTTTCAGAACTCGAATCTGGCCCCGATATCAATGAAAATCAATTTGCGGTCAAACTTTGAAATCTTTAAGCCTTTAGGTTTCTAGTTTTCTCCAACTGGCGATAATTCAAGTTAGGGACCTCCAAATTAAATTCTGAGCATACACCCAAGTCCCAAATTACGATACGGACCTATCGGAACTGTCAAAATACTTATCCGAGAACGTTTTCTCAAAATGTGGACCAAAGTCAACTCAATTGAGTTTTAAGGCTCTATTTCACATTTTAATTAATTTTTCATATAAAATATTTTCGAAAAATTATACGGACTGCACACGCAAGTCGAGGAATAATGAATAGTACTTTTTGAGGTCTTAAAATATAAAAATATTTATTAAATTTAAAGATGACCTTTTGGGTCATCACATTTCTCTGCTGCTACTTTGAAGTGCTTTTACCTTATGTAGTTGCAGATGAAGGAAGCTATTAATGTAGGTTGGTCCAGTGGAAATTCTTCCTATAAAACTTCTCAATAAATGAATTTTGTAAGACCACGTTTTCCATATTATTATTAATTAGAAAAGGCATGGAGTTATTGCAGGTTGGTCCATAATAAAATTCTATCGCTAAACAAGATATTCCTAAAGTTGCGATCAATATCGTTGCTACTTCTTTATTAGTAGCTGAATATTTTGACCTTTTATAGAATATTGGGTCCATTTATTTTTAAGAATATCAATAAAAAATTTTTTACTATGTTGCATAAAACTTATACTCTTTGCTCGTTCACAATTATTACCACAAGTTTTTATCTCTAAACAGGGTTATGAACTTGTGCACTACTTTCTTTATCTCTAAATAATAACGTAGTTTGATCATTTCCTACTTAGTATGTTCTTTTTAGCTAAAAGCTTCTTTACAAAGCATGCATCTCTTATCTCATCATATCATACTTCATCTTTTATGTCATTGAAGTGCAATATTATATTGTACATTAAAAATATCAAACTTGACAATCTTACACAACTTTTGCAATACACAGAAACTTGACAATCTTACACAACTTTTGCAATACACAGAAGCTCGAAATTCCTAAGATTTCTTCGAATAGTAAACCTTATTAAATATAGTTCATGATAAATCATCCAATAACAATATTTTCTTCTAAATCTTGGAACAATATCAAAGAAATGGAGTAATCAACACAAGAGATGGAGAAATCAACACAAGATCTTCATTTCCTGAGTTAATTGTCCAACATGAAAAGTGGACAGCCTTATTTTCCTCATTAAACCTTATGCTTTCACCTTCCAAATCATCCAAGCTAGCAGAAACTAATCCAGTAATAGAACCAAATGGAGAAATCCCTTCTCTAGAAAAAATTTCCACCTTAACATCCTCTGATGTTTCTTTAACAAACAAACAGAAAGTTGAAGCCAACTTCTTACCAAGTTTGTCTTCTGCCTCTTCAACACATTTTTCAGCAAGATTCTTGTGGATATTATCTCTTAAATTCAAGATCTTTGTGGGTATTTTAAAGATTAAGGTTTCATTAATTTGTTTGCTTGTGGTGGAGCTTAGTGATAAAGTTGGTGAACAGCCAGTTTTCCCAAGATTTGGAAGGAAAAATGTTGGAATTTTGGTCATGTCTGCTTCTGATACAACGTTGTTGTGAATTTTGGACCATCTATTCAAGAAACTAGTCATGCCATAAGGATCTGCTAGAAATAGGCTGCAACTTATACCAATTGAGTATCTTCCACACTTGAAATTTGTCACCTGAACAATAAAATCATTCATCAATAATATTCTTGCCTTTTGAATAAAACCTAAAACCCCCATATTCAGTCCATAAAAATCTTTCAAGAAAAATGGTAGTATAAATTTTTGCTAATAATCTAACTTTATGTTGGACTGATCTTATGGTACCAAAAGAAAGAATAGTCATATATTTTTTATTTAATTTAATCATTTGGTCTCAAAATTCACCCGACTATTTAGGATTCGCACAAACGCTTCTTATCAAGAGTTGCTCCTTTCTTATACGGTCCAAAGTTGAAAGTGGAGAAATTCTAGGTGGGGAAAGCGCTTTCTTTATAACAAGTCTTATGTGGAGCAAATTTAAATTAGTGGAGTCGATGAGTTAGTTTCAAATAACAAATCTTAAACCCAAAACAAAATAAATTAAAAGGAAAAGTATAGTGTCTGCAATGCATTCCTACACTAACCTGGACATAAAAAAGAGGTGAATACTGAGGATTTGATTCATTGACATCCTCCCAAAAGACAAGCTCAGCTTCTGCATTTTTCTTTTCCTTTATAAGATCAAGAAAATGTGCCAAGTCCATAGGCATGGTAGCCTCAACAAGTCTAACACCAGAATCATTTGATACAATTTCAAACTCTTCACTATCATCATTTTCTCCTTTTCTTTTAAGTCTACCAGCAAATAATGGTTTTTCAACAAGTGCCTTTCCTAATGACTCTTTAATCCAACCAGCTATTAGCCACCCTGAATCCTCTTCGGAGGCTTTGTTATAGCAAAGAACTATGTGAAAACGCCTCTGGAGATTGCCTGAGCCAAGATTTTCAGCAATGGCTACTCGCCGCGATAATCTTGGATCAGTTGGTTTCGTTGGCATCACTGTTTGGATTGCTTCAATTTGTAAGTTAGAGCCAAGATGTGCAACTCCATTTCCATTGCAATTTGCCATGTTGAAGAGAATTCAGCATGCAATAGTTGAGTGACATTACAAGGCATTATATATATATATATATATATATATATATATATATATATATATATATATATATATATATATATAGGTAAGGGTAGAGGTGATAAGTGGATATGTTGGGTTAAAACGGGTCATGATCTAACTCGTCTAAAGTTTGCTTGGATCAAGATGAATCAAATAAAGGATCATACTCCAACTCGTTTTTTATTTGCTTTCTGAAAAGAAAAAAAAATTAAAACCAATGTATTTTTCTTGAATTATTAACTTAAGTTCTTTCAACTTAACATAAAAAATGTTAAAGCTAATTTTAGATTACATAATTTTAACCACTGTTGACCTAATAGTTTGATGCGCTATTTCTAACTCAACTCGTTGAATTAAGTCAATAAACGGGTTATAATCTAACCTGTTTAAATTTGAACGGATTGGGTGAGTTACGCAAAAATGAGTTGATTTTGTCAATTCTAAAATAAGTAATCTTTTCCAATAAATTAAATTGCACAAATTGCATACAAATTTCTTCACACTATCGGTAAATACATAAAATAAATCCTATACTTAAATTCTCTCCTAAAATTTAGTGGCAACTCTAACCTCTGAACCAGCTCCTAACACACACAAGAAAAAGGATTTGAAAAGATTAAGACTGTAAAGAAAAGAAAGAATTATAACGATACCACTCATTAAATGGGTGTCCCGCAAGGTAATAATTTATCCCTGGTGTTTACGCTAAATTGTAATTAAGGGATAAATGAAGGCAAAAATATGTATTAATTAATTATGATTTAGTGATAATAATATATATGAAAACATATGTCATGTATTCATTGACACGGTATAAACACTTAATGAAAATAATTTTTTTCCATGCAAACATCCTCTGCTAATATTCCAAAAACTTGTCAAATATAATCAAGATTGGTATGCTGATGCACCTAACTTTCGTTAAATGCACTGCAAACTGGGTAAAGGTCATTTTCTTATAAGATTTGGTTATCAGAACAAAACTACTTTTTCTTCCATCTAATTGTCTATCAAATAAAATAATAACATATCATAATTTTCTTAATTATTTCGGACTTCGACTGGCAATATTTCCTTTTTCTTCTCCCAATGGACAAACACACGGGTTCGCAAATTAGAAACTGAAAACAAAAATACAATGTCATTGTAACCCAGAACTGCTGATTCATTTTCGGATGCGATGGCTTCTAACTTAATTCTGCTGGCAAATGTTTCTTTTAGGCCGAGTCGAATCCATGATTTAGACTCTATTGGTTCAACTTTTAAAAAATTTAGTATTAAACTCATTATATTTTTAAAGTTATGGGTTCATATTTACTATTTTAATAATTTTTACATATAAATTTTTACTCTGCTCGAAAGTTATAGATTCAATTGAACCTGTCGAGTATACGCTCCATCCGCCCTTGTTCCTAGGTTGCATTTGCTCCACCCTAAAATGGGAACAAAAGCAGAAAGAGAAATTTGGTTCTGAATGTACAATATATAAAAACTTTCCACTAGCACATTAGTAATATTCTCATGATTTTATCATGTCGCATGGGAAAAAATATGCTAAGAATACGAATAATGGTACAACTTGAATGATGCAGGGGTTTATATCTAACTTAGAAATCCTACTTTCCTTAAGGGGATAAGATATGAGCCTTTTCAATAAAATAATAGTAATAATAATAAGATATGAGCATTTACTATTTTAAGTCACCAAGCATTATTAACTTGATCTCATACTAATTGTTATAGAGAAATCTACGCGATATTCCCATTGATATCACCAGTTAACTCTATATACATTTAAAATATTTATTTTATCTTATATACATACTTTATAAAAGTTTATTTAATTTTAAATTGTTAATATCATTATATTCCGTTAAACAAATTCTACCTTTTAAGAAACTAGATTATTTCTAGCAGATTCTCTCAATTTTAAAACGGATGGAGTAAGATTTTGATAGAATTTGCTTCATATAAATAATTTTCTTTAAGTAGTAATTGTCCTTTGACTAATGAGATATGTAAGGTATATAATATCCAAACCAAAATAAAATATTATAATATAATAATAAGACCAACATACTACAATATTCAAATCAAACATACTATATATTTTAATTTGGAATACAATATTCAAACTACATAATTTTCTAATAGAATATAATGTTCCAACCAAACATACCACAATATTCTAATTTGGAATACAGTATCCAAACCAAACATACCAAATTATAATATTCTAAGGAAGAATATAGTATTCAAAATAATATATCATAGTATTATAATAAAGAATATAATATTCAAAGCAAACATACCGCAATATTCTATTTGGAATATAGTATTCAAACTAAATATACCATAATATTCTAATTTAGAATACAATGATCAAACTAAAATACCTTTATTTTTATTAAAATGTCATTGTATATATTTTATTTTGCTTGGAATACTAACATACTTTAATAGTATACAATGGCTAGTTTATTGTATAGAAGAAGATAATGACAAAGATTCCCATAATAAAAAAATTTATTTAGTGGATAATGTTTTGTATTCTTTAATTTTGGTCCAAGTTTAAAATGAATGGAGTAGGATTTTGATTGGATTTTGCTTCATATAGATAATTTTCTTTAATTTAGGAGGCAAGTTTATTTGGTAGTTATTGTCCTTTGATTAAACGGATATGTAAGGTAATTAAATTGATGTGTATTATATATAACTTTATATTTGAGGTATATTTTGTTAAGGAATCTTTAAAGTGCTTTTTTAATTTTTAGTCCGCATCAGAAACTATTTACATCCGATAATCAAAAAAAGTATAATATTTGTATATAACATACAGAACGTATATATATATATATATATATATATATTGGCTATTATTTTAAAAGCGGCTATACAGTGTCATTTTTCCATCATTTTAAAAGGGATATACCGTATAAAGTCCATGATACTTGATCTCAAAGTTTTAAATGGGCCATATAGAAGGACAATTGTTTTTGGTGGGCTACAAACATTGGAACGGTCGTGGCAGAAATCAGTAAAAATTGCACGGGGCGCACTATTTGGTCTCCCCCATTTAACCTATACACACTTTTTAAAAAAGTTTTAACTTGTACCCATTTTTTAAACAACTTCAGGCCTCTTTCTCTTCCTCCTCCTTCTCCTCCTCCTCCTTCTTCTTTTTCTTCGGGTGACATTATTCTTTCCTCTATATGATATTATTATTCATATTACTATTCTTCACATAAAGCGAAGCTCTTGGATTCAGGAAACTTGGTTTAATTGATAATTTGTCAAGGAAGCCACTATGGCAAAGTTTTGATGAACCCACTGATACATTCCTTCCTGATAGGATGGATGGATGACGGGAAGTTCAAGTTGACTGCTTGGAATATTACCCAAAAGGACCTAAGCACTGAAGTGCATCCTATAGGAGCTGAAGTTGAGAAAATACTAAACAAACTTTAGCTCCTAAAATGTTGAAATTCAGCAGATACTAAACAAACTTCAACTCCTAGAATGCTGAAGTTCAGCAATTACAAAATAAAAACTTCACCCAAAATTGTTAAAGTTCAGCAATTATTGAACCGAAGTGCATCCTCTAGGAGCTGAAGTTCAGCAAAATACTAAACAAACTTCAACTCCTAAAATGCTGAAGTTCAGCAGATATTAAACAAACTTTAGCTCCTAGAATGCTGAAGTTCAGCAATTATAAAACAAAAACTTCAACAAAAATTGCTGAAGTTCAGCAATTATTGAACTGAAGTGCATCCTCTAGGAGCTGAAGTTCATCAAATACTAAACAATCTCCAACTCCTAAAATGCTGAAGTTCAGCAGATACTAAACAAACTTCAGCTCCTAGAATGTTGAAGTTCAGCAATTATTGAACTAAAGTTTTCCATTGTACTATGAGCTGAAGTTTGCGTGATTGCCTTTGCAAGTCAGGCCAAACTTCAGGCAAATATATCTGAAATTTTACTTTGATAAGGCTACACTTCAGGCAAAACATTCTGAAGTTAAAACTTCAGACATAAATATTTGCTACTTCAGGCCCGTATGCCTGAAGTTACCCGAAAAGTGGGTATGCTTGTAATTATTTTTGCAAAGCGGGTATAGGTTAAAATGTAACCCAAAAACTGGGTATAGATGCAAATCCTCACAAGTCGTGGAATTATTGCTTGGCCCATTTTCTGTTTAATTTGTTCTATTTTATTTGTTCTTGCTCTTTTGTCCAGCAAAATAATCTGGTTTCTTTCCGTGAATGGAAATTTCTCCTATAATAATTTGGACTAACTGAATACTATTTCAAACTCGATTCTGTTATGAAATAAAAGCAATATAGCAAGAACTATGTAATTAACTAGAACTTAACATAAGAAGGGAATAATAATATTAGAAATGAGGAATTCTTCTATTTTCAACTGTAAGGAATAGGTTCATCAGTGAACCTATTTATAGAAATATTTCATTGTTAGAAAATCAATCCAAAACCTGTTATGAATACATAACCAATCTAAAACATGTTATGAATACATAACCAATCTAAAATTTATTATGAATACATAACCAATCCAAAACCTATTATGGAAGACATCCATCGTTTGGATGTCTATTAACAGATAGTGTGCTTCATTAAAACCTTACTAAGAAAATCACAGTGGAAAAAATCCTAGTGAAGAAAAAAGAGTACACATATCTTATAATACGTATTAAGAGTTTCCTTATTAAAAACCTTTTCAGGAAAACCCAAATGGGACAAAACGTTGGTTAAAGAAAAAAGAGTACAACACGTATTTCTCCGCCTAATAAAAAACTTATTTGATATCTCGAAGATGATGCATTCCAATCTTGTATCTTAACTTCTCAAATGTTGATATCGGTAATGCCTTAGAGATGAAATCTGCCAAATTATCATTTGAATGAATTTGTGGAACATCTAATTTACCATTCTTTTGAAGATCATGCGTGAAAACGAATTTTGGTGAAATATGCTTTGTTCTGTCTCCTTTAATATATTCCCCTTTTAGTTAAGCTATACATGCAACATTTTCATCATATAATATTATTGGGATATCCTTTCCCCATGAAGGACCACATATCTCCTGGATATGTTGAGTTATTGATCTCAACCAAGCGCATTTTCGACTCACTTCATGAATGGCTATTATCTCTGCATGATTTGAATAAGTAGCAACCATAATTTATTTTGTTGAACGCCGTGATATGGCAGTACCTCCACATGTGAATAAATAACCTGTTTGAGATTGACCTTTATGTAAGTCAGACAAATATCCTGCATCTGCATAACCAATCAGTTGTGACCTGGATTCATTGAGTAAAATAATCCCATATCAATAGTCCATCGGAGATATCTGAATAGATGCTTAATACTATTCCAATATCTTTATGTTAGGGAAGAACTAAATCTTGCTAAAAGGCTTACAGAGAAATCTATATCTGGTTTAGAGTTATTAACAAGATATATTAATGCCCCAATTGCACTAAGATATGATATTTTAGCACCTAGAAGTTCTTCATCATTTTCATGAGGACGAAATGGATCTTTATTTATATTAAGTGATCTCACAACCATCGGGACACTCAATGGATGTGATTTATTCATATTGTCACGACCCAAATGAACCTTTCGTAAGGTGTCGTGATGGCACCTAGTCTTTACGACTAGGTAAACCTAATATTACGAAAAATATAAAAAGAATACAACATTTTAAAGATAAACAGCATATTGTGAATAGCCAAGAGTAGTACCACTCGGCATATACAAAATAATTTTCCAAGACCCGGAATATCACTAAGTCACAAGCTGCTATAATCTATGTAGCTCTATACAAAAGTCTGAAGATAATAAAGAAAGTCTCTAGGCGAGGGAGTAGAAGGGGACTCCGATGATCTGCGGACGCAAGCAGAAGTACCTTGAAGTCTCCTAGAATCAGCAGCACGCACTAACCCCAAGGCTGATAGCTCGTAGCTGGATCTGCACACGAAAACATGTGCAGGAAAGGGCATGAGTACACCACAATGGTACTCAGTAAGTGCCAAGCCTAACCTCGGTCAAGTAGTGACGAGGTCGGGTCAAGGCCCTAGCGGAGTAAATATAATAATTTAAATAGTAAAAGATATAAGTAAAGTTTATGGTAACACAGTTAATGAAATTCTCGAAAATATAACAGTTAAGGGAGCTCTCGGCTCAGAACAAGGTAGACACAATGGGGAATCTCCTGGGATACCGTCTCGTAGTTCCGAATGAATGTGCAGTACATGGGGATCTTTCGGAATACGTTTGTAGTCCCAAAGTAAATATGCAATGCTGGGGGATATCCCGAAATACATCTGTAGTCCCAAAGTAAATATGCAGTGTTGGGGGATCTCCCGGAATACGTCTGTAGTCCCAAAATAAATATGCAAGACAGAGGGATCTCTCGGAATACGTCTGTAGTCCCAATTTAAATATACAACGCAAGATAAAATGGAAGGTATGACATCGAGTTATACAGTTTATACTTAACACAGTTAAGGAAAATAAGGACTTAACTAAGCATGGCGCACAAAATGTCAAATAGGCATTTAAAACACGCAAGCATGCTTCTCTAGTCTAAGTTTAACAATTAAACGTATTATTGCAATTTAATAAGGAAAAACAGTTTATGATTTAGAAAGGAAAAAAAGGGATTTTTGCAATAATAGCCCGTGTACGTACTTGTCACCTCACGTACACGGCGCCCACACATCAATTAATATCAAACATCCTAAGGGGGAAATCCCCAACACAAGGTTAGGCCAGCCACTTACCTCGAACCGCTCAAATCAACTCGATATCACGTTCTTGCCACGAGTATCCGACTCCAAATTGCCCGAATCTATTCAAATTAATTGCATAATGTAAATATAACTACAAGTAAAAAATTTAACTAATTAATTCGAATCTAAATCGTGAAATTAGGAAAAATGCCCAAAAAGTTTCCTCGGGCCCACATCTCGGAATCAGGTAAAAATTATAAATTTTGAACACCCATTCACTCACGAGTCTAACCATATCAAATTTACTAAAATCTGACACCAAATGGTCTTCCAAATCCATAAATCAAACTTCGAAATCCCTAGCCTCCAACTTCCAATTTTCACCTTAAATACACACTAACTAATTGGGAAAGTACATGGCAAAGCAAAATTATTGATCAAAAATAAGCAAAAGGGACTTACCTCAAGAAATGCCTCGAAAATGCTCTCAAATATCGCCCTAAACCGAGTTTGCAAAGTCAAAAATGACAGAAATCGCGAAGCCCTTCGGTTTTAACCACTGCCCAGGTATTTCCGCACCTGATGAACCTGGGCTCGCACCTGCGGGGGCGCTTGTGCAGAAAAAGTGCGCATCTGCGCAATTCACTTGCCCCCTCTACCTTCGCACCTGTGACAAAAGGGTCGAACCTGCGCGTTCGCGCTTGCGGAAATCCCCTCCGCTTCTGCATAACTTGCGCACTTGCAACCAGTCTTGCGCATTTGCGGGCATCGCAGATGCGACCTGACCAATCCAACCAACTCCGCTTCTGCGCCAATTTTCTCGCACCTGCGGGCAGCCTTGCGCAGGTGCGATTACAGCAGAACCAATAAAAGCACCAGATTTTTCCTAAGTCCAAATTCATTTCGTTAAGCATCTGAAACACACCCGAGGCCCCCGGGACCTCAACCAAACCTACCAACTAATCTTATAACACCATACGAACTTAGTCGAGCCTTCAAACCATATCGAACAACACCAAAATCATGAATTAAGCACAGATTCAAGCCTAAGAATTTAAAATTTTCCAAATTATACAAATGACGCCGAACCACATCAAATCTAGTCTGAATGACCTCAAATTTTACACACAGGTCATAAATGACACTATGAACCTACAGTCACCTTCAGAATTCCATTTCGAGCTCGATATCAAAATTTCCACTATCGGCCGAAATCGTCGAAAAACTAACTTTCGCCAATTCAAGCCTAAATCTACTACAGACCTCCAAAACACATTCTGGACGCGCTCCTGACCCCAAAAATCACTCAACGAAGCTAACAGAGTCTACAAAATTCCATTCCAGATCTGTCTTCACACAGTTCCGACTACGGTCCAAACTCTCAGGCTTAAACTCACAACTAGGGATTAAGTATCCCAAAACTCTCTGAATTCCATAATCAATCACTCCGGAAGTCTCAATAGCGGAAACAAACGGGGGAAAAGTAGTTATTAGGGGATCGGGGCTCAAATTCTCAAAATGACTGGCTGGGTCGTTACATCCTCCCCATCTTAAAACAATAGTTCGTCCTCGAACGAGTATAAAGACATACCTAAAATTGTGAAAAGATTAGGGTACTGGCTACGCATATCCTGCTCGGTCTCCCAAGTTTCCTCCTCGACCGGCTGACCTCTCCACTGGGGATTTACTAAAGAAATATTCTTTGACCTGAGCTTTCTAACCTGCCTATCCAAAATGGCTACTGGCTCCTCAACATAAGATAGATCCTTGTCCAGCTGGACTGAGCTGAAATCCAATACATGAGTCGGATCACTGTGATACTTCCGGAGCATAGACACGTGGAATACCGGGTGAACTTGTGCTAGGCTGGGAGGCAAGGCAAGCTCATAAGCAACCTCCACAACTCACCGAAATATCTCAAAAGGACCAAAGAACCTCGAGCTCAGCTTGCCCTTCTTCCCAAACCTCAGGACGCCCTTCATAGGCGATACCCGAAGCAAGACCCGCTCACCAACCATAAATGCCAAATCACAAACCTTTCGGTCCACATAACTCTTCTGCCTGGACTGGGTTGTGCGAAGTCTCTCCTGAATCACCTTCACCTTATCCAGGGCATCCTGGACCAAGTCGGTACCCAACAATCGGGCCTCGCCTGGCTCAAATCATCCCACAGGGGACCAGCACCGCCTACCATAAAAAGCCTCACACGGTGCCATCTGAATGCTGGACTGGTAACTGTTCTTGTAAGTAAACTCTGCAAGTGGCAAGTATTGGTCCCATGACCCTCCGAACTCAATCACACAGGCACAGAGCATATCCTTAAGAATGTGAATCGTGCGCTCGTACTGCCCGTCCGTCTGAGGGTGAAAGGCTATGCTCAGCTCCACCCTAGTACCCAACTCCTGCTGTACGGCTCTCAAAAAACCATGATGTGAATTGTGTACCTCTGTCTGAAATGATGGATACTGGAATACCATGAAGGCGGACAACCTCTCTGATATAAATCTCAGCCAACCTCTTAGAAGAATAAGTGGTCAACACTGGAATAAAATGAGCTGACTTGGTCAGCTGATCCACGATCACCCAAATAGCATCGAACCTTCTCAAAGTCCATGGAAGTCCAACTACAAAGTTCATCGTGATCCGCTCCCACTTCCACTATGGGATCTCTAACCTCTGAAGTAATCCACCCGGCCTCTGGTGCTCATATTTGACCTGCTGACAGTTGAGACACTTGGCTACAAACCCAACTATATCCTTCTTTATCCTCCTCCACCAGTAGTGTTGTCTCAAATCCTGGTACATCTTCGCGACACCGGGATGAATGGAGTACCGCGAGTTATGGGCCTCCTCGAGAATCAACTCCCGAAGCCCATCTACATTGTGCACACAGATCCGACCATGTACCATCATCACACCATCATCACCTATAGTTACATCGCTGGCATCACCTCGCCGGACCCTGTCCTAAAGAACTAGAAGATGAGGATCATCGTACTGGCGCTCCCTGATACGGCCATAAGGAGAAGACCGAGCAGCCACACAAGCTAATACTCGGCTAGGCTCTGAAATATCCAACCTCACGAACTGACTGGCTAAGACCTGAACATCCAAGGCTAAGGACCTCTCAGCTGCCGGAAGATATGCCAAACTCTCCAAACTCTCTGCCCGGCGACTCATGGCGCCGGCCACTACATTGGCCTTCCCCTGGTGGTATAATATAGTGTTATCATAGTCTTTAAGTAGCTCCAACCACCTTCGCTGACGTAAATTAAGGTCCTTCTGCCTGAACAAGTGCTACAAACTCCGGTGATCAGTGTAAATCCCACAGGGAACACCGTACAAATAATGACGCTAGATCTTCAGGGCGTAAACAATAGCTACTAACTCGAGATCATGAACTGGATAATTCTTCTCATGCACCTTCAACTGCCTATACGCATAGGCAATCACCCTACCGTCCTGCATCAATACCGCTCCAAGGCCAATCCTCGAGGCATCACAATAGATAGTGTAGGACCCCAAACCTGTAGGCAATACTAATACTGGGGTTGTAGTCAAAGATGTCTTGAACTTCTGAAATCTATCCTCACACTCCTCGGTCCACTTGAACGGAGCACCATTCTGGGTCAATCTGTCACAGGTGCCGCAATAGATGAAAATCCCTCCACAAAGCGACAGTAATACCCCACTAGACCAAGGAAACTACAGATCTCTGTAGCTGCTGATGGTTTAGGCGAACTCTGCACTGTCTCCACCTTCTTCGAATCTACCTTGATCCTATCACAAGAAACTATATGGCCCAAGAATGCCACTGAATCAAGCCAGAATTCACACTTAGAAAATTTTGCATAAAATTTCTTCTCCCTCAAAGTCTGAAGCACGGTCCTCAGGTGCTACTCATGATGTTCCCGAGACCGAGAATATACCAGGATGTCGTCAATAAACACAATGAAGAAGAAATCAAGATAAGGTCGGAACACACTGTGCATCAAATGTATAAAGGCTGCTGGGGCATTGATCAGCCCAAATGACATGACAAGAAACTCATAGTGACCATATCTGGTCTTGAAAGCAGTCTTCGAAATATCCAACTCCCGAATCTTCAACTGATGATAACCTGAACGTAAGTCAATCTTGGAAAACACTCTGGCACCCTGTAACTGATCAAATAAGTCATCAATACAAGGCAATGGATACCTGTTCTTCACTGTAACCTTGTTCAACTGCCGATAATTAATACACACACTCATAGCACTATCCTTCTTCTTCACAAATAAGACTGGAGCACCCCCAAGGTGATACACTAGGCCTGATGAAACCTTTATTAAGCAACTCCTGCAACTACTCCTTCAACTCAGGAGGATACATACGGTAGGGAGGAATAGAAATGGGTTGAGTGCCCGGCAAAAAATCAATGCCAAAATCAATATCTCTGTCGGGCGGCATGCCCGGAAGATCAGCTGGTAACACATCTGGAAAGTCCCTCACTAATGGAACTGACTCGACTGTAGGGGTATAAATACTGACATCTCTCACATAGGCCAAATACACATCACACCCTTTCTCAACCATTCGATGAGCCTTAAGAAATAAAATGACCCTGCGGGGAGTATACTCTAAGGTACCTCTCCACTCTAATCTCGGCAAAACTGGCATAGCCAGCGTCACGATCTTAACGTGACAATCAATAATAGCATAATGAGGCGACAACCAGTCCATGCCCAAGATAACATCAAAATCTACCATACTGAGTAATAACAAATCAGCTCTGGTCTTGAAACCACTAAGAGCAATCAAACACGACCGATATATGCGGTCCACAATGAGAGAATCTCCCATGGGAGTAGATACATAAACAGGGGAACTCAAAGAATCCCGAGATATCCCCAAATGTGGAGCAAAATAAGAAGACACATATGAATACATAGAGCCTAGGTCAAATAATATTGATGCATCCCTATGACAAATAGGGACGATACCTGTCATGACTGAATCTGAAGTGACGGCCTCTGAACGGGCTGGAATGGCATAGTACCTAGCCTGGCCTCCCCCTCTAGGGCGACCTTGACATCCCCGACCTCCACCTCAAGTTGGTTGAGGAGGTGGGGTAGCAGCTGGTGCTGGAAAAATGGCCAGAGGACCCAGTGGAGCACGTGGAGGCTGATAAGTTTGTGGAGGTGCACCCCTCCTGGCTTTGGAGAAATATCTAACCATGTGACGAGTGTTACCACACTCAAAACAACCCCTCGGAGGATACGGCGGCTGAGAGTGACTCGGACCTGGCATGCTGGACTGGCCGGTGATAGCACCTCGAGTAGGAGGCATACTGGATACTGGCGGTGCATAATAGGGCTCCTGAGGTCTAGGAGGAGCTGGAACACCACTTGCTACTGGAAGAGCTGAATGAACAAGGAGACTCATAAAACCCCTACCATAGCATGTTGCTGGCGCACGAACTCCTAAATAATGACCAGTCTCTCGAGACCTCTTGGCCTCTCTCTCCTCTCTGTCCCTGGCGAACATGCCCTCCACTCTCCTGGAAATGCTCACTGCCTGCTGATAAGTGATGTCCATCTCTAACTCCCTGGCCATGCTGGTCCGAATACTGGGGTGGAGTACCTCAATGAAGCGACAGACCCTCTCTCTGACTGTAGCAACCAGAGCCGGTGCATGGCGAGCTAACTCACTGAAACGGACTGCATATTCCGACATAGTCATAGAACCTTGACGCATCTACTCAAACTCTGTGCGCCAAGCATCCCTGAGGCTCTAAGGAACATACTCACACAAGAACATCTTTGAAAATTGAGTCCAAGTGAGTGAGGCTGCCTCGTCCGGACTACTCAGCTCATAGGCATGCCACCACTGATATGTCGCTCCCCTCAGTTGGAAAGCAGTGAAAGAAACCCCACTCGTCTCCACAATGCTTATAGTGCGGAGAATATGATGACACTCCTCAAGAAAACCCATAGCATTATCTAAAGCTAGTCCGCTGAAAGTAGGTGGGTGGTACTTCTTGTACCTCTCAAGTCTGAGCTGCTCTGCCTCAGAAGAAACTACCCTGGTCTCATGCTGAACCGGAGCCATTGGGGGCATAGGAATATACTCTAGGGCCGGATCAACTTGGACCCTCTGCTGAGGAGTGCAGGTTGTGGGAGTCTGTGCCCCTCCGCCAGCCTGAGATGTAGCGGGAGCTATCGGAAATAGTCCAACCTGAGCCAGAGTGCTGAACATGCTCAAGAACGGAGCTAAAGTCTCTTGGAGGGTTGGAGTAGCAATAGGGATCTCCGGTGCTGGCCCTCCAGTAGGAGCTGCTAAGGGCTCCTCTGACGCAGCTCTCGCAAGTGCTCGGGCTGCACCGCGTGGTCGTCCTCTACCCTGACCCGACCTCTGGCGGCTCTGGCAGGGGGCTCGGGTGCCTGATCGTCGGTCCCCCCGGTACGGGTCCTAACTATCTGTGAGAAAGAATAGAATAAAATTTAGAATTTTTTTGATGTCAATAAATTGCACGATAACTAAATCAAAGAAGTACGATTGTTCTTAACAGTTACATAGCCTCCCGAAGATAAATACGGACGTCTCTGCACCGATCCGCGAGACTCTAATAAACCGGCTTGTGACTCGCGACTCCTATGAATCTAGTGCTCTGATACCAACTTGTCACGGCCCAAATTAACCCTCCGTAAGGTGTCGTGATGGCACCTAGTCTTTACGACTTGGTAAGCCTAATATTACGAAAAATATAAAGAAAACACAATATTTTAAAGATAAACAACATATTATGAATAGCCAAGAGTAGTACCACTCGGCAGATACAAAATAATTCCCAAGACCCGGAATATCACTAAGTCACAAGCTGCTATAATCTATATAGCTCTATACAAAAGTCTGAAGATAATAAAGAAAGTCTCTAGGCGAGGGAGTAGAAGGGGACTCTGAAGATCTGCGGACACAAGCAGAAGTACCTTGAAGTCTCCTAGAATCAGCAGCACGCACTAACCCCAAGTCTAATAGCTCGTAGCTGGATCTGCACACGAAAACATGTGCAGGAAAGGGCATGAGTACACCACAATGGTACCCAGTAAGTGCCAAGCCTAACCTCGATCGAGTAGTGACGAGGTCGGGTCAAGGCCCTAGCGGAGTAAATATAATAATTTAAATAGTAAAAGATATAAGTAAAGTTTACGGTAACACAGTTAATGAAATTCTCAAAAATATAAGAGTCAAGGGAGCTCTCGGCTCAGAACAAGGTAGACACAATGGGGAATCTCCTGGGATACCGTCCCATAGTTCCAAATGAATATGCAGTACAAGGGGATCTCCCAGAATACGTATATAGTCCCAAAGTAAATATACAGTGCTGGGGGATCTCCCGGAATACATCCGTAGTCCCAAAGTAAATATACAGTGTTGGGGGATCTCCCGGAATATGTCCGTAGTCCCAAAATAAATATGCAAGACAGGGGAATCTCCCGGAATACGTCTGTAGTACCAATTTAAACATGCAACGCAAGATGAAATGGCAGGTATGGCATCGAGTTATACAGTTTATACTGAACACAGATAAGGAAAATAGGGACTTAACTAAGCATGGCGCACAAAATATCAAACAGGTAGTTAAAACACGTAAGCATGCTTCTCTAGTCTAAGTTTAACAATTAAATGCATTATTGCAATTTAATAAGGAAAAACAGTTTATGATTTAGAAAGGAAAGAAAAACAGGATTTTTGCAATAATAGCCCATAACATACTCGTCACCTCACGTACACGGTGCCCACACATCAATTAATATCAAATATTCTAAGGGGAAAGTCCCCAACACAAGGTTAGGCAAGCCATTTACCTCGAACCGCTCAAATCAACTCGATATCACGTTCTTGCCAATAGTATCCGACTCCAAATGGCCCGAATCTATTCAAATTAAATGCAAAATGTGAATATAACTACAAGTAACAAATTTAACTAATTAATTCGAAGCTAAAACGTGAAATTAGGAAAAACTCCCAAAATGTCTCCCCGGGACCATGTCTCGAAATTGGGTAAAAATTACAAATTTTGAACACCCATTCACTCACGAGTCTAACCATATCAAATTTACTAAAATCCGATACTAAATGGTCCTCCAAATCCATAAATCAAACTTCCAAATCCCTAGCCTCCAACTTTCAATTTCCACCTCAAATACATACTAACTAGGCGGGAAAATACATGTCAAAGCAAGATTATTGATAAAAAATAAGCACAAGGGACTTACCTCAATAAATGCCACGAAAATGCTCTCAAAAATCACCCTAAACCGAGTTTGCAAAGTCAAAAATGACAGAAATCGTGAAGCCCTTCGGTTTTAACCACTCCCCAGGTATTTCCGCACCTGCGGAACCTGGGCTCGCACCTGCGGGTGCGCTTGTGCGGAAAAAGTGCGCAACTACGCAATTCACTTTCCCCCCTCTGCCTTCGCACCTGCGACGAAAGGTGCGCACCTGCGCGTGCGCGCATGCGGAAATCCCCTCCGCTTCTGCGTAACTTGCGCACTTGCGAACAGTCTTGCACATTTGCGGGCATCGCAGATGCGGCCTTTTCCCACGCACCTGCGACCCCTGAACAATCCACCCAACTCCACTTCTGCACCAATTTTCTCGCACCTGCGGGCAGCCTTACGCAGGTGCGATTACAGCAGAACCAGCAAAAGCACCAGATTTTTCCTAAGTCCAAATTCATTCTGTTAAGCATCCGAAACACACCTGAGGCCTCTGGGACCTCTATCAAACCTACCAACCAATCTTATAACACCATACGAACTTAGTCGAGCCTTCAAACCACATCGAACATCACCAAAATCATGAATTAAGCACGGATTCAAGCCTAAGAATTTACAATTTTCCAAATTATACAAACGACGCCGAACCATCTCAAATCTAGTCCGAATGACCTCAAATTTTACACACATATCACAAATGACACTACAAACCTACATCCACCTTCGGAATTCCATTCCGAGCTCGATATAAAAATTTTCACTATCAGTCGAAATCGCCAAAAAATTAACTTTCGCCAATTCAAGCCTAAATCTACTACAGACCTCCAAAACACATTCTGGACGCGCTCCTGACCCCAAAAATCACTCAACGAAGCTAATAGAGTCTACGAAATTCCATTCCAGATCTGTCTTCACACAGTTCCGACTATGGTCCAAACTCTCAGGCTTAAACTCACAACTAGGGACTAAGTGTCCCAAAACTCTCTGAATTCCATAACCAATCACTCCGGAAAGTATCAATAGCGGAAACAAACGTGGGGAAAACAGTTATTAGTGGATCAGGGCTCAAATTCTCAAAACGACCGTCCGGGTTGTTACACATATAAAAGCACTTCAAAATATTTTCGGTGTATGTTGATTGATGGACAAATATTTCATCTTTCAAATGCTCAATTTGTAAGTTAAGACAAAATTTTGTGTTTCCAAGATGTTTCATTTCAAATTCTTTTTTCAAACATTCTACTGCCTTTGGAAGCTCTTCAGGAGTTCTAATGATATTCAAATCATCAACATATATAACTATTCTGACAAATTTTGTTCCTAATCCTTTATAAAGACAAAAAGGACAATTGGGTCATTCTTGTACCCTTCTTTCAATAGGTATTCGCCAAGGCGATTATACCACATGTGCCCTAATTTCTTCGATCCGTATAAGGATTTCTGAAGCTTTATCGAACAAGTTTCTCGGGAATCTTCATATGTTTCAGGCACTTTGAATCCTTCAGGGATTTTTATAAAAACATTTGTTATCTTGTGAGCCATATAAATAGGATGCGACAACATCCATAAGACGCATATCACATTTTTCATGAATTTCTAGACTGATAAGATACTTGAATGTCATTGAATCAACCACGGGAGAATGTGTCTCCATATAATCAATGCTAGGATGTTTACGAAAACTCTTGTGCCACAAGTCGTCTTTATATATATATAGACTTGATTTTGCATTTTACTTTTGCACAAGAACATATATATACCACTACTGGGCTTTATACTTTCAGGTATTGGGACTATCCGTCCAATTACTTTATACTTTTCAAGTGAAGTCAATCTTGATTGCATATTTTTTATTTTGGCCAATCATTTATCTGTCCATATTCCATGACAATTTGAGCTCAAGATCATCATCAATATTAATAATATTGAGCACTGCATTATATCAACAATATCGTCTACGATCATTTTATATCGGTTCCATCATCACTCTATAAAGACATAACTTATCAAGATCTCATTATTTCCAAGTACTTGAACCTCTCTTATGAGGTTTTATAACAATATTATGTCGTTGTGCTCTTATAGAGAACTTGCCTCCTTATTATGATCATCTTGATCATTTGCTCCTCTCCTTGTTCACGGAGTTTTATTTTTGAAACTGATTGGTCTATTATGCTTTATGTGTGCCATAGACTCTATCCTTTATGGAGTTTATTCTATTTGGAGCATTAACAACTGAAATATGATATTTAGCTCTGGGTCAACAAATTTTCCTGACAATATTTTGTAAATTAATTATCACTTGAACTTAAAGTTCATATTTTCTTGTACGAGGATCTAGATGCACTCATAATAATTCATTTCATGTATTACTTTTTCAGCTGCCCATTTTCTCCCCCTAATGCTTGATCACCAAGACATATTCCTATCATTCTTTAGGGACCCATCTTTGCGTGTTATGGTGGAGTAATTAAATCATATAGCACATTCATATTCCTGACCCTGAACGAATATGTGATAGGGAGAATTTATCATAACTTGTTGGCTATATGCGTACAAGTGCTGCTATATATTAAATAATGCATCTCATACCAAATTATTTTTGGGAGTTTTATTCTCATAACCAATTATTTAGCTATAATTGGAGGCATACAATTTCTGCTAAACCAACTTGGATTTAAACCAACATTATCAAGATAAATCATTATAATTTACATTCTGGAAATGTGCTAAATTTGAGCATGTAACCTTGCAAAAGCCAAACTGCAAGTTGATAATAAACACACATGTGACCATACAATAGATGCGTCTATTAAAATCATATAATAGTAAACGGTCCACATGGAAGGTGACTCGACCCATATATATCACCTTTTATTCGTTCTAGAAATCAAGGGATTCAGTCCCAACCTTATCTGGTATATCATGAGAATAAGCAGCACAAGAGAATTCTTGAAGCATCTTCTATTTCTTCATTAGATGTCAATGTGAATTCTCAATCATTTTGCATATTATAATTGAACCAGGATGGCCTACCGGTCATGCCGACTAATATTTGTTTCAATAAACCTCTAGTTTACTTGTAGCATGTGATTCCATTATCATGCTTATACTTGTGTAGTACAAATAGAAGAAAAGTCGGGTAACCTTTCATATTTACCCGATATGATTACAGTAATATGAAGATATTTAATCTTTCTTTTATTTATAGTCTCAATATGCCAACTACTTTAGCTAATATATTTGAAAGTCAAAATGTTTCTTTTGAGACTTACACAATATCAATGTCATGAACAATTTTATTCATCAGAGTAGTAACAAGTTAGTTATTCCGGAGCTCTTAATTAATTTTTTACTACAAGATCTTTTGTCACACTATTCATATAGTGAATGTCTCCTTCACAGATAAAATCATATTAAAATAAATTGTCATAGTCAAAGTCATCATAATAAAAAAATTTCTTGCTTGAATTTTGCCTTTAATAACCTTTTATAAGGCATGTCAAAATATTTTTGGCATACCATATGTACGCGACCAATGACATATTCATGTAACTATACAGTAATATTCATTATCTTTATTTCTCTCAAACCTCCCTTAGAGGTGAGTTGTAGTATTTATTTAACCATCCATATGCACATTATTCTGTATAATTTGTATCACATATATATTTTAACATTCACTTTTAGGAATGAGTCTGCATTTACAACGCTTATCACAAGTCACATTTTCAAGGGATGAACTATCATCATGTGGACGTGTCTCATATTAACATACCACATTGATACATATTCCCTTCTATAATGACCCGACCGGTCGTTTTGAGTGTTATAGCCCCGTTCTCCCATTTACTGCTTATTTTATGCACAATTGTTGTTACGTGACTTGCCAGGATGGTTGGTTTGGTTCCGGGGATATTTCGAAATAAATTGGGATACCTAGTCCCAAGGTTGGAAGCTTAAGTTGAAAGAGTTGACCGGATAATGATTTGTGTATAAATGCCTCCAAAATGGAGTTTGATGGTTTCGATAGCTCCGTATGGTGATTTTGGACTTAGGATTCTGTGTGAATAGTGATTTGGAGGTCCGTAGGTGATTTTAGTTTGAAATGGCGAAAGTTGAAAAAAAATTAGAAGTTTGGAGAGTTGAGAGGTTTGAATGAGGGGTTGACTTTGTGGTTTTCGGGCTCAGATTTTGGTTCCAAAAGTTGGAGTATGACCGTTATGTCAATTATGACTTGTGTACAAATTTTGAGGTAGATCGGAGTTGATTTGATAGGTTTCGGCATCGATTGTAGAAGTTGGAATTCCTTAGTTTTTATTAGGCTTGAATTGGGGTGCGATTCATGTCTTTGATATTGTTTGATTTGATTTGAGGCCTCGACTAAGTTCGTATCGTGTTTTAGGACCTGTTGATATGTTTGGTTTGATCCCAGTAGCCTCAGCAATGATTCAGATGGGAATCAGATTAAATTGTGGACCTACAGGTGCTGAAGCTGGAATTTTGCTGGTGTGACCGCATCTGCGAGGAATTGATCGCAGGTGCAGGTTTGAAGAGGTTGGTTAGTGGTCACAGGTGCGAAGGAGTTTCCACATCTGCGAGTCCGCAAATGCGTGTTTGGTTCCGCAGAAGCGGAGGGTGAGCTGGAGTTGGAAGTCCACAGAAGCGATTCTTATTACGCAGGAGCGAGTCTGCAGATGTGGGATTTGGACCGCAGAAGCGGTGGGGCGTAGTTTTAGTGACTTCTGCAGATGCAGAAATTTGACCGCAGAAGTAGTATCGCAAAAGCAAAAAGCCTGGGCAGTGTTTAAATTCAATGGTTCCGAGATTATAATCATTTTGGACCTTCTAGGCTTGGATTGAGGCATTGTTTGATATGGGATTCAAGGAATTTCTTGAGGTAAGTCACTTTTGATCATTTTGTTTCCAATAATATTGATGACCCACTGAATTTTCCACCTAGTTGGTGTGTTTTTAAGGTAGAATTTTGGGAGTATTGGGCTATGAATTAGAGAGTGAAATTTGGGGATCTGAGGGGCGATTTGGTGTCGGAATTTGGTATAGTTAGACTCGTGGTTGAATGGGTGGTCGGATTTTGTAACTTTTATTGGATTTTGAGATGTGGACCTAGAGTTTACTTTTGATTAAGAATTTAGCATTTTCATATGCAATTGATTCCAATAGCTTGAGTTGATTGTATCAAATTGTTTGTGGTTAGATTCTAGGCGTTCGGAGGCCGATTCACGAGGCAAAGGCTTGCTAGCGGAGTGATTCGATTTGCTTGAGCTAAGTATCGTATTTAAACTCGCTTAAGGCACCAGTTGCCTGAATTGTTGTGATAGCCACGTGCTTTTGGGTGCGCATATGCGTGGGGATGAGCCCATGTGCACGCACTGGGGTCATTTATTCATGTTCGAGTTGTGCTCGGGCTCTTATAAGCCTAGAATTGACTGTTAAGCTTTAAGATATGATATCTCACATGTTGTAATAGTTTATGTGATCTATTTGAGCCATGTTGAGGCTACATTGAGGTTTAAACCCTGAACAAATTTGGTAAATGCTTTTCAGTGATGAAATTGCCGATTTGAGCTACGATAGCACACTTTGCACATGCCTACACTTTAACATGTCATTTATATCAGTCCAGGACATGAGAAATCTTATTTCATTCATCATATACATGTATACTTGTTAAATTGCTTTTGTATTATATATTTGGACTGGAGGCCTGTGACTATGCCGAGCGGACTATGTTATTGGCACGTGAGTTGTCCGTGTGGATCCATATATTGATATTATTGGCACGTGAGTTGTCTGTGTGTATCCATATGTTGATATTATTGAAACGTGAGTTGTCCGTGTCGCACGTGAGTTATCCGTGCAGGTTCTATTATTAGCACATGAATTGTCTGTGCAGCACGTGAGTTGTCCTCAATAGGGCACCAGAATAGCTAGTATCCTCAATAATTTAAGCTTATCTTACCTTACCTTGTTTATTTACGATACTTATTGAGTTGGTTGTACTCGCATTATACTCTGCACCTCGGGTGCAGATCCAGGTTTTTCCGAGCATGATGGTTGTTGATCTTGGAGTATTTACCTGCTAGGAGATTATCTAGGTAGCAGCTTTGGCATCCGCAAATCTTGACTCTCCTTATCTATCTTTCGGTGCTACTTATTATGTTCTACCTTCTTAGACAGTGTTTCAGACTATGTTCTTGTATAGCTGATCATATACTCAGTGACACCCGAATTTCGAAAAAGTTTGTATTCGAGTCGCAATTGTTCATATCGGCTATTTATGAGAGTTATTGCTGTTAAACTTGTTTCATCTTATTTTTAATACAAAATGCCCAGTTTTATTGTGAATGTCGGCTTGCCTAGTTCTGTGATAGGCGCCATCATGACACATTGAGTTTTGGGTCGTGACAAGTTGGTATCAAAGCCTAGGTAACATAGGTCACACGAGTCATGAGCATGTTTAGTAGAGTCTTGCGGATAGGTACGGAGACGTCTGTACTTATCTTCGAGAGGCTACCAAACCCTTAGAAAAACTTCACTTATTGTATTCTTTTCGCGCGAATATTTTGATACTGAAAACTAAATTTTTGTTATTATATTCTTTCATAGATGGTGAGGACACGAGCTACCGGATCGGGCGAAAGGCCACCAGTATCACCAGCTAGGACCATGAGAAGCCGAGGCCACGGTAGAGGCTGAGGTGCAGCTCGTACAACAGCCAGAGCAGCACCTGTAGACCCACCAGCTATGCCAGCTCAGGAGCAGGTTCCAGATATGGTTGAGCTGGTGGGACCAACTCAGGCACCAGTTGTGCCCATCGTGATTCCATGCCTTTAGGAGGCTCTGGCCCAGATATTGAGTGTTTACACTAGCCTTGCTCAGGCGGTTTCAGTTTTGGCCTCGCCAGCCATTTCTTAGGCCGGGGGAGGTACTCAGACTCCCGTCGCTCGTACTCCAGAGTAGGTAGTGTAGGGACTCCAAACACGGAGGGTACCACCAGCCTAGTTGATTGCAGTTGCTCAGGCCTAGGCGAGTCCCATTATGAGTGATGAGGAGCCGAAGAGACTAGAGAGGTTTGGAAGGCTCAAGCCTCCAACATTCAGTGAGGCTGAGTCAGAGGATGCTGAGGACTTCTTGGATAGATGCTAGTGGATTCTTAGACTAGTGGGGTCTTATTTACTAGTTCTGATTCTTCACACGACGGGTATTCTGCAGGCCAGCTGGTGCTGCACCACTTTCATGGCATGAGTTCTCCATTCTCTTCTTGGATAAGTTTGTGCCACCGACCCGCAGGGAGGATTTGCATAGGCAGTTCGAGCAGCTACGCCAGAAGAGCATGTCTGTGACCCAGTATAAGATGCGATTTTTAGAGTTGGCTCGTCATGTGATCTGGTTGGTTCCCACAAAGAGGGAGGAGATTAGGAGGTTCATTGATGGCATCGGCTATAATTTGCGTTTTGTTATGACTTAGGAGAATGCATCGGGTGCTAGGTTCGACGAGGTGGTTGATATTGCTCGGCGGATAGAGTTGGTCCACAGTCAGGAGCGTGAGAAAAAGGAGGCCAAGAGGCCTCGTGGTTTGGGTCATTTCAGTGGTATGTTTTCTGGAGGTCAGTCCCACCACAGTAGGGGTCGTCCTTATAGGCCCATCCAGACAACTCGTCTAGTACATCGTGGTGCATCAGTTGGCCACGATTCTTATAGTGCTCATTCGGGTCAGTCATTATTCAGTTCATTACCAGCGCAGAGTTCTTACCATGCCTCATCTTCTCAGGTTACTATAGGCAGTTTCTCGAGTTATCAGGAGCAGCAACTCTGTCAGAGGAGGTGTTGATTCGAGTGCGGGGACTTGAGTCACCTCAAGAGGGATTTCCCTAGGCTGTTGAGTGGGGTTCCACAATAGAGTTCTCGGCCGATGAAAGCAGCACTAGCAGCTACACCACTCTCTCAACCATCTCGGGGTGGCGCTCTGGCAGCTAGAGGTCACCCTAGAGGGGGAAAACAATCAGGTGGTGGTCAGGCTTGATTCTATGTTATTCATGCCAGGCTAGAGGTCGTTGCTTCAGACGTAATGATCACATGTATTGTTTCAGTGTGCCATAGGGATGCTTCCACATTATTTGACCCTGGTTCTACTTATTCCTATGTGTCATCCTATTTTACTCATTATTTGGATATGCCCTGTGAGTCCTTAGTCTCACCTGTTCATGTATTTTTGCCAGTGGGCAATACTATTGTTGTGGACTGTGTGTATCAGTTATGTGTGGTGACCATTGGAGTGTTGGAGACTAGAGTTGATCTCTTATTGCTTAGTATGGTTGATTTCGTTATGATTTTGGGTATGGATTGGTTGTCTATTCTGGATTATCATGCTAAGACCGTGACGTTGGCTATGCTTCGTTGGATTACGTTCCCAGCATGGTAATTTCATATTTGAAGGCCCAACGGATGGTTGGGAAGGGATGTCTATCATATTTGGCTTTTGTGAGAGATATTGGTGCTGATACTCCAACTATTGATTTTGTTCCGGTAGTACGAGACTTTTCGGATGTGTTTCCTGTAGACCTGTCGGGCATGCCACCCGACAGGGACTTTGATTTTGGTATTGACTTGGTGTCGGGCACTCAACCCATTTCCATTCCTTCGTATCATATGGCACCATCGAAGTTGAATGAATTAAAAGAGCATCTTCAGGATCTTCTTGATAAGGGGTTTATTAGTCCTAGTGTATTGCCTTGGGGTGTGTTGGTTCTGTTTATAAAGAAAAATGATGGTACGATACGGATGTGCATCGACTATAGGCAGTTGAACAAAATTACAATCAAGAACAAGTATCCTTTGCCACGCATTGATGATCTATTTGACCAGCTTCAGGGACCGAGGGTGTTCTCTAAGATTGATTTGAGGTCTGGGTATCACCAGTTGAAGATTCGGGTTTTGGATATTCTGAAGACGCTATTTAGGACCCGCTATGGTGAATATGAGTTCCCTGCAATGTCTTTTGGGCTGACCAATGCCCCAGGAACATTCATGCATCTGATGAACAATGTATTTCAGCCATATCTTGATTCGTTTGTCATAGTATTCATTGATGATATCCTGGTGTACTCGCGTAGCTAGGAGGAGCATGCCTAACATTTAAGGATTGTACTACAAAGGTTGAGGGATGAGAAGCTTTATGCCAAGTTCTCCAAGTGTGAGTTTTGCCTTAGTTTGATGGCATTCTTGGGGCACGTGGTGTCTAGCGAGGGGATTAAGGTGGATCTAAAGAAGATAGAGGCGGTCCATAGTTGGCCCAGACCGTCTTTAGCTACTATAATTCGGAGATTTCTTGGCTTGGCCAGATATTATCGTCGCTTTATGGAGAGTTTCTCATCCGTTGCAGCGCCTTTGACCAAATTAACCCAGAAGGGTGCTCCATTCAGGTGGTCAGATGAGTGTGAGGAGAGCTTTTAGAAGCTCAAGACTGCCTTGACCACATCTCCAATTCTAGTGTTGCCTTCATCATCGGGTTCTTATACAGTGTATTATAATGCTTCTTGGATTGTTATTGGGTGTGTCTTGATATAGGAGGGTAGAGTGATTGCTTATGCTTCATGCCAGTTGAAGCCCCATGAGAAGAACTACCATGTTCATGATTTGGAGTTGGAAGCCATCGTTCATGCAATGAAGATTTGGAGGCACTATCTCTACGGTGTGTCTTGCGAGGTATTTACGGATCATCGAGTCTCCAACACTTGTTCAAATGAAAAGACCTAAATTTAAGGCAGCGAAGTGGTTAGAGCTGCTATAGGACTATGATATTACCATCCTGTATCATCCTAAGAAGGCCAATATAGTGGATGATTCCTTTAGTATGAAGGCTGTGAGCATGGGCCCTTGTATTTATTTCGGTAGGTGAGAGAACTCTTGCATAAGATATTCACGCCTTGGCCAACCAGTTCATAAGATTAGACATTTCGGAGCCTAGTTGGGTTCTAGTTTGTGTAGTTTCTCGGTCTTCCTTATATGTCCACATCATAGAGCGTTAGTATGATGATCCCCATTTACTTGTTCTTAAGGACACGGTTCAGCACGGTGATGCCAAGGAGGTTACTATTGTAGATGATGGGGTGTTGCAAATGCAGGGTCGGATTTGTGTGCCCAATGTGGATGGGCTACGTGAGTTGATTCTTGAGGAGGCCCACAGTTCGTGGTATTCCATTCATTCGAGTGCCTCAAAGATGTATCAGGACTTGAGGCAACACTATTGGTGGAAGGGGATGAAGAAAGACATAGTGGGGTTTATAGCTCGGTGCCTAAATTGTCAGCAGATGAAGTATGAGCATTAGAGATCGGACAGATTGCTTTAGAGGCTTGAGATTCCAGAATGAAAATGAGAGTGTATCACCATGGACTTCATAGTTGGGCTCCCACGAACTTTGAGGAAGTTTGATGCTATTTGGGTGATTGTGGATCGTTTGACCAAGTCCACGCATTTTACTCTAGTTGGGACTACTTATTCTTCTGATTGGTTGGTTGAGATCTACATCCGCGAGATTGTTCGCCTTCACAGTCCGGTGTCCATCATTTCAGATCGGGGCACGCAGTTTAAATCACAGTTTTAGAGAGCAGTGCAACGAGAATTGGGCACACAAGTTGATTTGAGTGCAGCATTACACCACAGATGGATGGACAGACTGAGCGCACTATTCAGATATTGGAAGAGATGCTACATATTTTTGTCATAGATTTTGGGGGGTTTAGGATCAGTTTCTGTCGCTTGCCGAGTTTGCCTACAACAACATCTACCAATCAAGCATTCAGATGGCTCCGTATGAGGCTTTGTATGGGAGACAGTGTCGATCTATGGTGGGTTGGTTTGAACCGGGTGAGGCTAGGCTATTGGGTACTGACTTGGTTCAGGATGCTTTGGACAAGGTTAAATTGGTTCAGGATCGGCTTTGCACGGTATGTTTTAGACAAAAGAGTTATGCCGATCGAAAGGTTCACGATGTGGATTACATGGTGGGGGAGAAGGTACTACTCAAGGTTTCACCCATGAAGGGCGTTATGAGGTTCGGGAAGAAGGGTAAGTTGAGCCCTTGATACATTGGCAGGTTTGAGGTACTTGGGAGGATTGGAGAGGTGGCTTACAAGCTTGAATTTCCACCTAGTTTGTCAAGTGTTCACCCAGTGTTTCATATTTCTATGCTCCGAAAGTATGTCGGCGATCCGTCTCATGTTTTGAATTTCAGCACGGTTCAGTTGGATGGTGATTTGACATAAGATGTAGAGCTGGTAGTCATTTTGGACCGGCAGGTTTGAAAGTTGAGGTCAAAGAACATATCTTCAGTGAAGGTGCAATGGATAGGTCAGTTAGTCAAGGAGGATACTTAGGAGACCGAGCGGGAGATACGGAGCAGATACCCACGCCTATTTGAGACTCCAAGTATGATTCTAGACCCGTTCGAGGACGAACATTTATTTAAGAGGGGGAGGATGTAATGATTCCGCCGGTCGATTTGAGTGTTGTAGCCTCATTCCCTCATTTATTGCTTATTTTATGCTCAATTGTTGTTACATGACTTGCGGGGTGGTTGGTTTGGTTCTGGGGATATTTCGAAAAGAATTGGGATACTTAATCTCAAAGTTGGAACTTAAAGTTGAAAGAGTTCAGCGGATATTGATTTATGTATAAACGACTCCGAAATGGAGTTTTGATGGTTCTGATAGCTCCATGTGGTGATTTTGGACTTAAGAGTGTGTTGGGATAGTGATTTGGAGGTCCGTAGGTGATTTTGGCTTGAAATGGCGAAAGTTGAAAAAATACAAGTATTGAGAGTTGAGAGGTTTGAATGACGGTTGACTTTGTGGTTTCTTGGTTCGGAGTTTGGTTACCAAAATTGGAGTAGGTCCTTTATGTCAATTATGACTTGTGTGTAAAATTGGATGTCGATCAGAGTTGATTTGATAGGTTTCGGCATCGATTGAAGAATTGGAATTCCTTAGTTTTTATTAGGCTTGAATTGGGGTATGATTCGTGTTTTTGATATTGTTTGATGTGATTTGAGGCCTCAATTAAGTTTGTATCGTGTTTTAGGACCTGTTTGTATGTTTGTATGAGGTCACGGGGGCCACGGGAATGATTCGCATGGGAATCGCATTAAATTATGGACTAAGAGGTGCTGAAGCTGGAATTTTGCTGGTGTGCCCGCACCTGCGAGGTATTGATCGCAAGCTCTCAAAAATGAGCAGGGGATCGCAGGTGCAGGACTGAAGAGTTTGGTCAGTGGTCGTAGGTGTGAAGGAGTTTTCGCATCTGCGAGCCCGCAGATGCGTGTTTGGTTCCACAGAAGCGGAGGGTAAGCTGGAGTTGGAAGTCCGCAGAAGCGATTCTTGTTGCGAATGAGCAAGTCCGCAGAGGCGGGATTTGGACCGTAGAAGCGGTGGGGAGGATTTTAGTGACTTCCGTAGAAGCGGTATCGTAGAAGCGAAGAAAAGGCTCACTAAAGCGAAAAGCCTGGGCAATGTTTAAATTCAAGGGTTCCAAGATTATAATCATTTTTGGACCTTCCAATCTCGGATTGAGGCGATGTTTGAGAGGGGATTTGATGGATTTCTTGAGGTAAGTCACTTTTGATCATTTTTATTCAATAATATTGATGACCCATTGAATTTTTCACCTAGTTTGTGTATTTATAAGGTAGAATTTTGGAAGTTTTGGGCTAGGTAATAAAGAGTGAAATTTAGAGATTTGAGTGGCGATTTGGCGTCGGAATTTGGTATGGTTGGACTCGTGGTTGAATGGTGTGTTTGAATTTTGTAACTTTTATTAGATTCTGATACGTGGGCCCGGGGTTAACTTTTGAGTTAACTTTTGATTAAGAATTTAGCATTTCCATATGAAATTGATTCCAATAGCTTGAGTTGATTGTATCGCATTGTTTGTGGCTTGATTCGAGGCGTTCAGAGTCGATTCGCGAGGCAAGGGCTTGCTAGTGGAGTGATTCAATTTGCTTGAGGTAAGAACCATATTTAAACTCGCTTGAGGCACCAGTTGCCTGAATTGTTATGATAGCCACGTGCTTTTGGGTGCGCACATACGTGGGGATGAGCACATGTGCGGGCAGCGGGGTCATATATTCATGTTCAGGTTGTGCTTGGGCTCTTATAAGCCTAGAATTGACTATTAAGATTTAAGCTATGATATCTCACATGTTGTAACAATTTATATGATCTATTTGAGCCATGTTGAGGCTACATTGAGGTTTAAACCCTGAACAAATTTGGTAAATGCTTTTCACTGATGAAATTGCCGATTTGAGCTACGATAGCACACTTTGCACATGCCTACACTTTAACATGTCATTTATATCAGTCCAGGACATGAGAAATCTTATTTCATTCATCATATACATGTATACTTGTTAAATTTCTTTTGTATTATATATTTGGACTGGAGGCCTGTGACTATGCCGAGCGGACTATGTTATTGGCAAGTAAGTTATCCGTACAGCACATGAGTTGTCCGTGCGGATCCATATATTGATATTATTGACACATGAGTTATTCGTGCAGCACGTGAGTTGCCTGTATGGATCCATATGTTGATATTATCGACACGTGAGTTGTCAGTGTCGCACGTGAGTTGTCAGTGCAACGTGTGGAATATGCATTTGCTTGATCATTTATCTGATTATTTGATTCCTTCCTTTATATGTATTACACCCTGTGCGTCCCAAGATAATGTAATGAATATGAGATTGGTTAATCATGATTTAAATTATTTTAAAGTCATAATATGGCTATATATGATGTTTGGATAGAAAATATGAAGTTTTGAAAAAATCGGATTAAAGTTGTGGAAACACCGACTAAGGATTTGCCATGTAACAGAGCTTTTTGAGAAATATATTTCATATGCTATTTGAGGTCTTTTGGGGACATATTATATACCAAATTGAACATCTTGGAATTTAGTTTCCAACGCACTTAACCGTTCTTTCATACGACACCCGTATAAAAAGTTATAAGTGTTGAAAGAAGGGCCAATCATAGGGTGCCAAGTAGTACCTTTTTGACTTTTAAGAAAAATGGGATATTTACATCCCATCTCATCTCTTTCTATATTTTTACACAGAATACACCCAAATAACACCCCCTAACCTTACTCTTAAGCTCTCTGCAAGAGCTTCAAACAAGATTATCACCTCGGGCACGGAATCAAGAAGCGATAACATTAAAACGATCCCTACGACATAAGTATCGCTATATCGCCTCTCTTTTTACTTGTAGTTTGAATTTTGGAAGGTACTTCATAGTTAAGAAAACATATACTTTCTGTATTTAAGTGCTTAAATATCAAGGAATGTTTATAAATCCGTTTCCTAATAATTAGAACTCACGGGACGGTGATCGGAAGTCGTGAGTTCGAGTTATTTGACTTGTAGTGGACTGTTTTGTGGGCTGTTTCGTGTTGCCTTTGGGATGTATATTTTTCTACTATTTAATGGAGTTTTGGAGGACAAATGTTTTGGAGAAACACCACATAATGACGGAATGGTGGGCTGGTCGTTCGTCGTTACATGTTTTTAAGTTGTTTGATACTACTTTGGTTGTCGTTTTATGTATGAAGTTATTAGGGTGTGTGGGCTGTTTTGTGGAATATTGTGATGGATATTGGGTTGTAAAATGATGCTTACATGTTGTTATTGTTGTATTCTTATTTTTGTTGGTATATGGTATTGGAGGAGGGCCTAGTTACAGGGGAGATGCTGCCCAAATTTACGTAAACTAGCTACTACTTTAAGTTGAGGACTTAGCCTTTACTCAGCACTGATTTTGAATCTCCTTATGATGTGGTAGATTGAATTTAGTTGTTTGAATAATTTCTTGGAAGGTATTAAGGACTCAACGGAGTTAATGTATGTTAAGGATATCCCTTCTTTCTTTTTGGCATGATCCAAATGATACAAACGAAACGAGCAAAATACGCAACTTTCATGAATGACTTTATTCATAGAAAAACTAGGGGTGTCTATATTCTTGATTCTCCGTGTGAATTATTATTATATCCTCTGTTCATGCGTCTCAGAAAAATACATATTTGATAAAGTTTGTCCGAAAGGCATATTAATTTTATGATATTCTAGAAATCTTATTAATGTATTTCTTATGCATTTAATGCATTTATACATGTACATTGACCCATGACCATAATGCTCTATATACGCGTATATTACATGCATATGGGATATGGGAAAAGGTTATGGAGTTATATACGCACCACTACCTGATCAGCTGGTATAAGTTGATGATTTTCCCACAATGGCGGAGATGATATGATGGGATATCCTTAGAGGCTTGATGATGTTATGAACGCATATACCTATGCATGGTATGCAATTTATACACACATGCATGACATTATAAATTTTCATGATTCACGTAGTTATTTAGAATTTCAAGTTGAGTTCTTTACTCCATATTTCTTTCATGTCTTTTATATACTAATGTCATGCCTTACATACTCGGTACTTTATTTGTACTGACGTCCCTTTTTCCTGGTGACACTGCGTTTCATGCCTGCAGGTCCCGATAGACAGGTTGGGAGTTCTTCTAGTAGGCTATCAGCTCAGCAGAAGGTGTTTGTGCACTCCACTTGCTCCGGAGTTGCCTATTTGGTCAGTATGATTTGAATATATATTGTTTGGTATGGCAGGGCTCTATCCCGACCTTTATGATATTTATGTACTCTTATAGGCTTGTAGAAAGATGTCATGTATACAGATACTGGTATGGCCTTATAGGCCAGTACGTCATATGTATAAGTCGGTATATCAAGTTGGGTCACCCTATATTGAGTATTTCCTCATATTTTATTCTACTTATCTCAAACAGCCTCTCCCGCTCAATTACCTATGATAATATGATACGAAAGATACGTTACGTTGGTACTAGGTTGAGTAAGGTATCGGGTATCCATCGCAGCCCATCGGTTTGGGTCGTGACAAAAAAGTGGTATTATAGCAGTTTTGTCCTAGGGAGTCTACAAGTCGTGTCTAGTAGAGTCTTATTTTTGGGTGTGTTGTGCACCACACTTATAAGCAGGAGGCTACAGGGCATTTAGGACTATCACTCTTTCTTCTTACTCTAGATTGTGTGATAGTCCTAAATGCCCTGTAGCCTCCTGCTTATAAGTGTGGTGCACAACACACCCAAAAATAAGACTCTACTAGACACGACTTGTAGACTCCCTAGGAC
>AWOL01S0050442.1:5613-33337 GCA_000715115.1 Nicotiana otophora
TTGCTCCAGTAGGTTATGGGAGAAGCTCACTATTCTCATTAATCTATTTATCCAGGAGTGACAAAGATGTATCATGATATCATGGGAATATACTGGTGTGACGAAATGAAGAAGGATATAGTAGAGTTTGTTGCTCAGTGCCCTAATTGTCAGCAGGTTAAGATTGAGTATCATAAACCTTGTGGATTGTTACAGGCTATAGAGATTCTGACATGGAAATGGGAAGTGATTAATATAGATTTCATCATAGGCTTACCTCGTACCCAACATAAGTTCGATTCTATATGGGTTGTTATTGATAGAGTTACAAAATCAGCCCATTTTCTGCCTGTTAGGACTACGTATTCAGCAGAGGATTATGCAAGGATTTACATTAAGGAGATAGTATGACTTCATGGTTTCCCTATATCTATTATCTCAGATAGAGATGCTGAATTTACAGCTAATTTCTGGAGGTCCTTCCAAAAATGATTGGGGACTCATGTGAGTCTTAGTACAACATTTCATCCCCAGACAGACGGTCAGGCTGAACGTACTATTCAGACACTGGAGGATATGCTACGGGATTGTGTGATGGACTTGAGGGTTAAGTGGGATGATCATCTTCTACTTATTGAATTCGTATATAATAATAGTTATCATTCCAGCATTCAGATGGCTCAATACGAAGCTCTTTACGGACGGAAGTGTAGGTCACCTATCAGATAGTTCGAGGTTGGGAAACTAAGCTAGTAGGACCAGAGTTGGTACAACAAGCAGTTGAGAAGATTAAGCTTATACGGGAAATGTTATTAGTAGCTCAGAGTTGTCATAAGTCCTATACAGATAATCGATGACGAGACTTGGAGTTTCAGGTAGATTACTGGGTATTCCTAAAGGTATCACCGATGAAAGGCGCTATGAGATTCGGTAAGAAAGGAAAGCTTAGCCCTCGGTACATTGTACCTTATAAGATTATACGCAGAGTAGGCCAAGTAGAATATGAGTTAGACTTTCCTTCCAACTTGGAGTCTATACATCCAGTATTTCATGTGTCTATACTCCGTAGGTGTATTGGAGATCCCTCTAAAGTCATTCTAGTTGACGATGTTCAGGTTACAAAGCAGCTATCATATGAGGAAGCTCCCATTGCTATACTAGATAGACAAGTTCAGAGATTAAGAACTAAGGATGTAACTTCTAATAAAGTACTTTGGATAGAAAATATGAAGTTTGGGAAAAATCGGATTAAAGTTGCGGAAACACCGACTAAGGATTTGCCATGTAACAGAGCTTTTTGAGAAATATATTTTGTATGCTATATGATATCTTTTTGGGACATATTATATACCAAATTGAACATCTTGGAATTTAGTTTCCAACTCACTTAACCGTTCTTTCATACGACACCCGTATAAAAAGTTATAAGTGTTGAAAGAAGGGCCAATCATAGGGTGCCAAGTAGTACCTTTTTGACTTTTAAGAAAAATGGGATATTTACATCCCATCTCATCTCTTTCTATATTTTTACACAGAACACACCCAAATAACACCCCTAACTTTACTCTTAAGCTCTCTGCAAGAGCTTCAAACAAAATTATCACCCCGGGCACGGAATCAAGAAGCGATAACATTAAAACGATCCCTACGATGTAAGTATCGCTATATCGCCTCTCTTTTTATTTGTAGTTTGAATTTTGGAAGGTACTTCATAGTTAAGAAAACATGTACTTTCTGTATTCAAGTGTTTAAATATCAAGGAATGTTTATAAATTCGTTTCCTAATAGTTAGAACTCACGGGACGGTGATCGGAAGTCGTGAGTTCGAGTTATTTGACTTGTAGTGGACTGTTTTGTGGGCTGTTTCGTGTTGCCTTTTGGCTGTATATTTTCTATTATTTAATGGATTTTTTAGGACAAATGGTGTGGATAAACACCACATAATGACGGAATGGTGGGCTGGTCGTTCGTCGTTACATGTTTTTAAGTTGTTTGATACTACTTTGGTTGTCGTTTTATGTATGAAGTTATTAGGGTGTGTGGGCTGTTTTGTGGAATATTGTGATGGATATTGGGTTGTAAAATGATGCTTACATGTTGTTATTGTTGTATTCTTATTGTTGTTGGTATATGGTATTGGAGGAGGGCCTAGTTACAGGGGAGATGCTGCCCAAATTTACGTAAACTAGCTACTACTTTAAGTTGAGGACTTAGCCTTTACTCAGCACTGATTTTGAATCTCCTTATGATGTGGTAGATTGAATTTAGTTGTTTGAAGAATTTCTTGGAAGGTATTAAGGACTCAACGGAGTTAGGGTATGTTAAGTCTATCCCTTCTTTCTTTTTGGCATGATCCAAATGATACAAACGAAACGAGCAAAATACGCAACTTTCATAAATGACTATATTGATAGAAATACTAGGGGTGTCTATATTCTTGATTATCCATGTGAATTATTATTATATCCTCTGTTCATGGGTCTCAGAAAAATATGTATTTGATAAAGTTTGTCCGAAAGGCATATTNGACATTTATACACACATACATGACATTATAAATTTTCATGATTCACAGAGTTATTCAGAATTTCTGGTTGAGTTCTTTACTCTATGTTTCTTTCATGTCTTTCATATATTACTGTCATGCCTTACATACTCGGTACTTTATTTGTACTGACGTCCCTTTTGCCTGGGGACGCTGTGTCTAATACCCGCAGGTCCCGATAGACAGGTTGAGAGTTCTCCTAGTAGGCTATCATCTCAGTAGAAGGTGTTTGTGCACTCCACTTGCTCCGGAGTTGCCTATTTGGTCAGTATGATTTGAATATGTATTGTTTGGTATGGCGGAGCTCTGTCCCGACCTTTATGATATTTATGTACTCTTAGAGGCTTGTAGATAGATATCATATATACGGATACCGGTATGGCCTTATAGGCCAGTACGTCATATGTATAAGTCGGTATATCAAGTTGGGTCACCCTATATTGAGTATTTCCTCATGTTTTATTCTACTTATCTCAAGACAGCCTCTCCATCTCAATTACCTATGATAGTATGATACGAAAGATACGTTACGTTGGTACCCAGTTGAGTAAGGTAACGGGTGCCCGTCGCGGCCCATTGGTTTGGATCGTGACAACATGCCACGATATTGTCTGAGCAGGGTGTTTGAGAAACTGTGCACATGTACACACGGATAATCTTCTCACGAAACTTGATGAGTTAGCTTTAAATATTGTTCTGTGCTGGTTTAGAAGGGCAAAACTTCACTGGAATAGCTAGTATCCTCAATAATTTAAGATTCTCTTACCTTACCTTGTTTATTTACGATACTTATTGAGTTGGTTGTACTCACACTACACTCTGCACCTCGTGTACAGATCGGGGTGTTTTCGGGCATGGTGGTAGCTAATCTTGGAGTTTTTAACTATTCGGAGATTTTCGAGGTAGCTGCTTTGGCGTCCGCAGACCTTGACACTCCTCATCTATATTTCAGTTTTACTTATTCTCTTCTACCTTCTTAGAAAGTGTTTCAGACTATGTTATTGTATAGATACTCACGTACTGAGTGACACCCAAAATTTGGACAAGTCTGTATTCGAGTCGCAGTTGTTCATATCGGCTATTTATGAGAGTTGTTGCTGTTAAACTTGCTTCATTTTATTTTTAATACAAAATACCCAGTTTTATTATGAATGTCGGCTTGCCTAGTTCTGTGATAGGCGCCATCATGACACGTTGAGTTTTGGGTCGTGACACCTTCACCTTTGAAGCATTATTTTTGAGAACCCTTATTATTCTCCTTCTTAAAATTACGATAATGATGACTATTATTATTTTAATTTTTGGCAAGCCCACATTCATTCGTCGACCATTTGTCTTCATTCAAACTTATTATGCACTGCTACCATATTTATTTCACGGAAATGGAGCATATCAAATGGGACGAGTTTAATAATGTTTCATCAGAAGCACATTATTTTGCCTCAGTCATTATTATATCTTCAATATGGGGCATTATGACTCGCACCCAATGTCTTACCCAAATAAAGCATGTTAGGGCAAATTTGATGGACTCAAATCAATATCTTATCATCATGGTACATTGGGATTTCTCACCCAGCCTTTAAAAATATTACCACTTCTTATTGTTTGTTTTAAAATTCTGTCAAATTTATCAAGCAAACTTAGAGCTCAATTGGATCTTTAATCACTAAGGATTTAGATCCTCTGAAATTCTTCTATGAGCAACCAACTTAAAATCGATCAGTGCATTAAATCATACCTCAACATGAGTGATTGCTCTCCAGATTATGACCAGACTATCAATTTTGAAACCATACCTAAATAGTGTTGCTGACATTTCAAAGCAACAGTAGTATGTTGAAATGGCTTGGGATTCGAACACTGTGAGTTTATACTTATTGGTTGAATTAGTCATTCTTTTCTAATTCTCATAATGAGACAATCAGAACATGGGCCGAAGAAGAACCAATCTCGAATATCAGTTGGTTAGAGACTCGTGCTGATTACATGTTATGAAATAAAAGCAATATAATAAGAACTGTGTAATTAATTAGAACTTAACATAAGAAGGGAATAATAATATTAGAAGAGAGGAATTCTTCTATTTTCAACTGTTTGGAATAGGTTCATCAGTGAACCTATTTTATATAAACATTCCGTTGTTACAAAACCAATTCAAAACCTGTTATGAATACATAACCAATCTAAAATCTATTATGAATACATAACCAATCTAAAACCTATTATAAATACATAACCAATCCAAAATTGTTATGTAAGACATCCATTGTTGCAAGTCGATGAATCCACTTGCAGGATTTATAACAGATTCGATACTTTTCAATAGAATACTTATTTTGATTCTCGAGAAGAACGTGAAATTATTTATTAAAGAGTGGACAAGGTAAGGTCAAAAAGTTATACTCACCCGATGTTTATATAAAATCATACATGACATATATTTTCACATACACTCACCTCACTAAACAATAGTTAAGTAATCATATTATTGCCTTAATTTGAGACTTAACTGACAAATTAGTACTATAATTTAGTATAACCAGAATAGCCATAAGAATAATTTGGATCCTTTGGTAGATGGATTCAATGTGGATAATCTTCTTGGACATTTTACTTAAGAAAGAGTGAGACCAAGTTCGTAACAAATTCGTTTTAAAATTTTTATATGATTCTTTATCTAGCTAAAGAAGTCTATAGATATGATACTTCTTACTTAGATTATTAAAAACAACTATGCTTTTCTTTTATACCTTGTGAAGTTAGACTGAGGGCATGCTTCATTCTTAGTTTTTTATCTTCAAATTTTCCATGAATAAAATATATTATTATTTAAATAAGAAAAAAGCAACATGTTGAGTATTGAAGTTTTGGTTATTAACAAAGTATGACTAAATGTTTAAAGAACCAGGTCCTCAACGTAACTGCTTAACTGTTGTGAAGAACTAGCTCCTTATGATTGATACTTGTACGTCTGTACAAGACAATAATGTTATATCAAAGTTACCCAGGTCCGAATTTGGTGGAAGAAGGCTTCTATAAGTGATAAAGGTCGTTTCTCAAAAAGATACGGATAATTCAGTCAGAGATAAAAGTATTAAATTTTGTGGAATCCTTGGAACAGTAGGAGTCCTATCAAAGAGGAAGCTGGCTATGAATAGGACTCCTAGAAGATCTCAAGTTGTGTTTTAAATAGGATCGACTTTGGACTTCTGAACTATCCTTTTACACCTAAACTAAAGATTCATAAGTCATTTACTTGTGTTGAGTACTTTCCTCGTATTCTTTCTAAGTCGGTCTAGCGAATGTGTTTTAGGAAATTAAGTTGTAATCAAGTGTCATAAACAATTAGTGAGTTGGAGTAAGTATTTTGTTTTACAAGTTAGAGTAACTTGTGAATAAAATAGAAGTAGTAAGAGTACTGGAGATTGATACATTTTGGCTCATTGTTCTAGTGGAGTTGGAGTTGAAAATTTTACATAGTAGGTTGTGGGTTTTGCACCTTTTGAAGCGGGTGATTTTCCACGTAACAATCGCTGTGTTCATTTTATAGCTTGTTTACTATACGCTTAAGGAACACAGTAAAGAACCAAGTTCTTTAGTAATCCATACATGCACTCAAACTAATAATTGGTATCCGAGCAAGTTCTCTCATTTACAGGGCTAACACCTACAGAAATCTTGGAAGCAAGATGAGTGATCCACCCGGAATTAATGAAGGACAATCAACCTCCAGGCCACCCATATTCAATGGAAAATATTACAGCTGGTGGAAAGCAAGAATGGAAGAATTCCTGACAACTGAAGACTATGAACTATGGACTATAGTGAACCAAGGTCCTTTAATTCCTACTAAACAAAATGCACAAAATAAAACAGTTCCTAAGGACCCATTCAAATTTGTGGCAGCGGATTTTAGAATAATGGAGATGAATGCAAAGGCTAAGAAAATCCTTATCTATGGACTTGGTCCTAATAAGTACAATAGAATTTATGTGTGCTCAAATATGAAGCAGATATGGGATGCACTCCAAACTGCTCATGAAGGAAGAAACCAAGTAAAGAGATCAAGGATTGAGCTACTCATGAGAAACTATGAGCTTTTCTCCATGAAGGAGTCTGAGCCCATCCAGGATATGATGACTAGGTTCACTATAATAACAATTGTACATAAATCACTTGGAAAAATGTTTACCTTAGAAGAGTTGGTTAGCAAAGTTCTAAGAATCCTTCCAGCTTTATGGGAATCAAAAGTCACTGCAATCCAGGAAGCCAAGGAATTAGACAAATGTAACAAACTGGCCGGTCGTTTTAAGAGTTGCAACCTAGTTCCCCTATTTACTGCTCATTTTGTACTTTATAGATATTATGTGCCTTGTCGGGGTAGTCGGTTCAGGCCTAGAGAGATTTCATAATAAAATAAGACACTTAGTCTCAAGGTTGAAAGCTTAAATTGAAATGGTTGAGCAGATGTTGATTTGTGAGTAAATGGCTCCGGAAAGGAGTTTTGATGGTTATTTTAGCTCCGTTGGGTGATTTTGAACGTAGGAGCGTGTCTGGATTATGAATTGGAGGTCCGCAGTGGAATTAGGCTTGAAATAGCGAAAATTGGATTTTAAAACAAATATTTGACCGGGAGTGAACTTTTTGATATCAGGGTCGGATTCCTATTTCGGAAGTCAGAGTAGGTTTGTAATGTCATTTTTGACTTGTGTGAAAAATTTGGGGTCAATCAGACTTGATTTCATAGGTTGCGGCGTCGTTGTAAAAGTTGGAATTCCTTAGTTTCAATAGGCTTGAATTGGGATGCGGTTCGTATTTTTGATGTTATTTGATGTGATTTGAGGGCTCGTCTCAGTTTGTATCGTGTTTTAAGACTTGTTGGTATGTTTGGTTGAGGTCCCAGGGGCCTCGGGCTGAATCCAGATGATTAACGAATCAAACATTGAAGTTGAGAGATTGCTAAAGCTGGACTATGCTGGTGTAACCGCACATGCGGAGCTTTGATCATAGGTGTGAGCTTGCATGTACGGGATAGGTTGCACATGTGCAAATTTGGAGGGGAGTGTGCAGGTGGTTGCAGGAGCGAGGAGTTTTCCGCACCTGCGTGGCCGCAGGTGGGGCGAGAGGTGCGCAGAAGTGAAAGGCGCGCAGGTGCGATGGGGAATTCCGCACCTGCAATTGCGCAGATGTAGGGGAATGGACCGCAGAAACGGAAGCCAAAATCCAGTGGCTCACCCAGAAGCGGGTGGATTGTTGCTTCTCCGATGTCACAGATGCGGCTAAGTGTCCACAGAAGCGGAAGTGCTGGACAGAACTCTTAAATTCAAGGGCTTACGATTTTGCTTTATTTTAAACATTTTGAACTCGGGGTTTGGCAATTCTTGAGAGTATTTTCGAAGGGATTCTTGAGGTAAGGCCCTTGTGCACATTTTCAATCAAAAATCTTGCTTCCCCATTGATTTTCTCACCTAGTTGGTGTATATTTAAAGTATAAATTGAGAGTTTGAGGCTAGGGATTTGGAGAGTTTGATTTGGGGATTTGGGTGATGATTTGGTGTCAGATTTGAGAAATTTAGTATGGTTGGACTCGTGGTTGAATGGTCTTTCGGGTTTTGTGACTTTTATCGAATTTTGATACGTGGGCCCGACAACCGGCTTTCGAGTCAATTTTTGATTTTTGATTAATAACTTATCATTTTCTTATTGAGTTAATTCCTTTAAACCGTATTGATTATATCTAATTATTTATGGCTAGATTCGAGGCATTCAGAGGTCGTTTCGGGAGGCAAGGGTGTGTTGGAGTAGAGATTTGCTCGGATTGAGGTAAGTAACAGTTCTAAATTTGGTTATGAGGGTACGAAACCCCGTATTATGTGTCATGTGTTGGTTTTGAGGTGACGCACATGCTAGATGACGGGCATGTGGACGTGCACCATAGTAATTGTGGCTCGGCCAATTCCATAGAACTGTGCAGTTGAATAATCTACTGTTATCCATACATTTTCCACGTATTAGAGAAACTGAACTGCAAATCATGTTGGAAGTCATGTTTAGACCATGTGTTGATACTGTAGGGACCCACAGAGGTTGTGTACATATTGAATTATCTGCTAAATTGCTATTTTGTACTCAATCACAGTTTTACTTGCATATTACACCTCAGTCTCTATTGTTCATTATTGATACATTATGCCATTGATGTTTGGGCCGATTATCATGATTTTTGAGAGCCCGAGAGACTGGAGAGGTTGATGACTGAGTGAGGCCGAGGTCCTGATTGTGAGGATATTTATGGGATCGGACTGCACACCACAACATGTTTCATTGATATGTGCCACAATTGGCTTGTTATAGCGCTTGGGCTGAAGGAGCCCCTCCGGAGTTGGTTCACACCCCCAATGAGCACAGGTACCTACTGAGTGCGAGTGTCGAATGCTGAGTGATTAAGAGGAATGAGTGACTGTGAGGAAAGAGTGATTGTGAGGTTGGAGTGAATGGGAGGACTGAGTGACTGTTGCTCTGAGAGGATGCATTGACTTCATTATTGTTGCACTTCCGCTGCCATATATCACTTTCTTGAAATTTCTGAGAGATATTATCTTTTGTTTCAGTTGAACTTGACATGAATTAACTATTTTGGCCTTAATTGTCGAACTTGAAAGCATACCTACCCTCCTATGCTGAAATTACTGTAATTGAACTTTAACTGTGAAGCGCGTCACTACTTTCAGTTCTTTATTTAGTCTTATTACTTACTGAGTTAGTTTTACTCATGCTACACCCTACACTTCGTGTGCAAATTCAGGTGTTTACGGACACAGTGGGTGTTGATTCTATCGCACATTTGATCTTTTGGAGGTTTCAAGGTAGTTGCTCGGCATTTCGCGGACCTTGTCTCTCCTTCCCTATATTTTTGCTTATTGTATTTAGTTTCAGACTATCATAGACAGTATTTTCCAGGCTTGTGATGTATAGATGCTCATGTACTCTGTGACACCCCGATAGTTGGGAACTTCCGCATTGAGTTTTGGGTTTCTATCCCTGTTTATGAAAACTTTTATTATTTCAACTGCCTTAATTTAGTTTCTATTAAAAGTGTTGGAATTATTTTGTAATGTCGGCTTGCCTGGTACCACGTTAGGTGCTATCACGACAAGTTAGGATTTTGGTCTGTGACAACAAAACCTCACTTGATGAGTTGGTTGGAAACTTAAAACTCATGAAATAGAAAGATAGAACTGTGTGAAGGAAGAACCAATGAAGGATAAGGCCTTGGTTCTTAAAGCGCCTGAGGATGATGAATCTGACTATGATGATCCTGATCTATCAATGTTTGCCAAGTTCAAGAGGTTCATGAAGAATTCCAAAAATGCATCCAAGATAGAGACCAGTAGCAAGCCCAAGAAGATCTACAAAGCTAACTATGATGGATGCTACAAATGTGGAAAGCTAGATCACATGGTCAAGGACTGCCCAATGTGGGAAATTGAGCGGAGGAAAGAACGAGCTGAAAAAGAGAATCGGGAGAAGATGAAAGAAAAGGGTTCCAACAAAGGAAAAATCCTAGGCAAAGAATTTACTGAAGCAATGAAGCAGGCATTCTTAGAGCCCAGTACAACTTGGAATGCACATTGGAAGACCTCATTTATTTGATGAACATCATTATGATGAATGGAAGCTGCGTATGGAAACATTTCTTTAGGCTATTGACTTTGACCTATGGGTGATTATCAGTCATGGACCAATTCTCCCAACCAAATTGGATAGTGAAGGTAATAAGTGTAACAAAAGAGAAGAGGAATACGATGAGGAAGATCGTCAGCTAGTTCAAAATAATGCTAAAGCAAAGTACCTGCTCTACAGAAGCTTGTCTAGAAACACTCTCCTTAGAGTGTCCTCTTGCATCCCTTCTCATGATATATGGAGGACCTTGGAAACTGACTTTGGAAATAAAAGCATCAAAGTGGCTTTGATGGCGATTGAAGAATCCAAAACAGAGGAAGAAGTGATAGGAATGATGGCCATGAGTGATTCAGAAACTGAAGATGAAGCAAACCAGGTATGTATATCTGACTTGAAAGAAAATATTCATGTTATGTCCAAAAAACAACTGATGGCCATAATTGTCACCTTAGTGAATGAAATGGATAAAATGAGTACTGGAAATGATCAGCTAATAAGCAACATTTCTTGTGTCAAAGTTGATATCAAAGAGCTTGAATCTGACAAAGCTAGTTTAGAGAAACAAGTCAAAGACCTTAAGAACCAGGTTCTTGAGCTTACTTCTGACAATGAGAAGTCTATTGATATACATGGTAAAGGAAAAATGAGTGATCTGCAGGATAAGCTTGAAAAGGAATTAAAAATTACTAATGATAATCTTTGTGATGTTGAATGTAGAAATAAAGTCTTGCATGAAAACCTAAAAAGGGCTAATTATGAACTCTCTAGCCTAAGCAAATGAAATAGATCTTCTGATGCCTTAAATTGGCCGAATGAAAAATGTAGATCTAATAAATCTAGAATTGGCTACAGAAAACCTGTCCCTAAGTTTGACCCAAAGTATGTAGGAATTTCTGATAATAACATGTACACTCATTGCGGAAAAGTAGGACACTTTAGATACATTTGTCCAGCCTTAATTCATGCTCAGTTTAGAAACACCTTTGGTATTGCTAAAAATATGAAGAAGGAAGAGGAGTCAAAGGTTAATCCTCCTATCCATACTGAGTGGATTAAGGTTAACAAGAAAAATACTTCTAATCCTCTCTCGTTCTAGGCAAGAAGGAATCTGATTCAACCTTTTTCCAACAAAAAAAGACCTAAGCTTGTCTAGGTTCCCAAAACTAACTTGTGAATTTCTGTGCAGGCTAAGGAGAGAGGAAAAACTAAGCACTGGTATCTAGATAGTGGATGCTTGATCTCGGCCAAACTCACACCACAATTAAGTAATGAGGCGGTCGATGCAATAATAAACCCAACGAAGATCGGGATCGAATCCACAGGGAGTTAGAATATGGTATTAGGTGTATATCTAAGTTAATTGCAAGTTTTGACTCCAATTATACTTCCACAAACTTGATTGGTATTCTACTTCTACTTTACTCTATTGTTTGCAAGTATAAAACTAAGGACAATATTTTTGGTTTTGAGTTTTTTCAAATGATTAAAAGGGACTAGGGTCATGACTTCTACCTAGGTGGTTATCTAATGGGTTGTAAACTCCATGGAAAATTTGATTAGTTGGGGTCGTGATGTAGAAATCACATCCGGGTACTCACTCTATACCTCTCGGTAGTTTGAGTGATTTTACCCAATTTGGCTTTCTCAAGTCCAATTGGATATTTACACAATACAATTAATATTAGCTAAAGTCGGGTATTACTATCTCTAGGTTTAACCCTTTAATTGGGGCTACCAATTTCTTGATTTCACCCCAATTTCTTGTTAGCCAAGTTTTCCTAGACTTAGTCTCTCTTTCTCAAGTAGAGGCTAAGACAAATAGGCATGAATCAATGTTTGCAACCATTGATTCTAGGGTTCAATCATGAACAAGGCTAAATATCACTAACCCAATAAAAAATAAGCCCTAAATTAAACACCCATCAAATACCCACAATAGGGTTGAGTCACAACCCTAGCTAAAGATTTAGCTACCCATGAAAAGTACAGAAATCAAAGAAGAAATTAAGATAGAATGCATATTAATTGCCCCTGCAGAGGTTGTGTGGTCGCATAATTCTGGTACGGTCCGCACATTGAGCTTCTGCGGCCGCACAATTATTGTACGGTCCACATTCTTGGAATTTTTGGGCTTGGAACTTCAAGTCTTGTGCGGTCCGCATAAAAACGAGTACGGTCGCGCTTCTGATTGTGCGACCGCATAAAAATGATGCAGTATACACTCCTTGATTTTGAACTTGAATCCAACTCTCTGATTCTTCACTCCTGCGGACTGCATAATAGTGAGTGTGGCCGCACTTGACATTCTACGGCCGCACAATTTTGGTGCGGTCCGCACTCTTTCAGCTTGCCCAAATACCATTCGCTGAATCTCCTCTCCGCGATCGCACTAGAATTGTGCGGTCCGCACTGCTGGCCTTTTTGCCCTGTTTTGGTTCTTGTTCACTTTTGACTCCTTTATGAGTTGATTTTGACTTCTTTGGCTCATATTCCAATATTCCTACAAGTAAGCACATTTTGTTAGTTTCCGGGAATGCCTTTAAGAATTTTTAGCTAAATCGCAAGTAAAAGAGAGCAAATAATCGGTCAAAATCCCTACTTATCAACTGCCCCAAACTTAAGCTTTTGCTTGTCCTGAAGCAAATAAGTCAATTCCCACCTCCACTAGAAAAAGGGATATTTCAGCTGGCTTAAGGTGAATCAATCACACATCAATTGGGACCAACAATTACCCACAGCACATGAATTATCAACAATGCAATGGTTTGACTTTTTGAGTACAATAGTTCTAATGTGACACTAGAGCATCAAGAGTTGACTCTATTCATCAAGAAAACTCGCTCTTTCACGTAGTTCATTGTCGATCCAAACTATTCCTCCTCTACTCTCCATTAGTATATCCCACTTTAGAATGCAACACTCGATACAAGGATTGTGAAAAGTTTGCTCATGTCTCTCAAAAGAATGCCACAAGTCTGGCTCTAAGTACCATAAGCTTGCCCCTTATATAAATTACCACTAATATAAACTCACTCAACTTGAAATCATATAGGGATTTTGCAGGATGTAATGAAGGCTTTTGGTCCAAGGTAGGACTTGTTGGAATAGAATGCTTTCATCTTTCCTTAAGCACTCTATTTTCTCTTTTCGGCTCACACTTTCTCGAGTCTTTAAGTCTTTTTCTTCTTCCTCGGGGGAACTTAGAGAGACGTAATGTCACTCTTTCTTGATCATGACATTCATTTTTATCCTTTTCTATTTACTTCAGCCGTTTATCCCTGCTTTCTTTTGAATTCCCTTCAACTCTTCATTTTATTCACTTTCTTTTTGGCATTTTTCCTTTTTTTTTCCTTTGCCTTCCCTTTTTCTCATTTCTTTCTCTTCTTTGTACCTTTTATCACTTCAAACTCCTCGTCTCTCCCCATGTTTTTGCCCATGTTTTTCAAGAATGCTAAGGAAATATTGGGTGCCAAGAGAGGGTCACTACAGAATGGATAAAAGCTTGTAATGTGGTTATTGAAAGGAAAAGGCTTCGGCTCAAAGGGGTTGACTAGGGTTATTACATTGGTAGGCTATGAAAGATTTCAATTTCAAATTGGATCAAGGAGAGCCTAAAATCATTTCTCAAGTCAAGCTACACTTAGAATTTCGCCTAGAAAAACACTCGGGGAAAGTTCTAGACTATTGGCACGGGAACTTAGACTTGCAATTCAATACCTCATCTCTCACACTGCTGGATTGGTAACGAGAATGGAGTCGAGGGCCCACAGTAGCCCTAGCTAAGATTGAGAATCACAAATGGCTCGACTGAACCACTCGATGACTGTTTGAGTCAACACAAGAGTCTAAAGGTCACAACTAGAGCTATTTTATGCCAACAACTTTATTTTTAACCATAAGGTCAGAGGTAAGTGTCTTGGTACCAAGTGAAGCATGCTCGAGACACTTTTATTCATTACTACTATATTTTGTCAAAACATAAAAGAAAACGGACTCAATCCCTTAAGAAGCTTGTCACGCCATCCACTATTGGGAAGAGCCACCCGGTTCACACAAAATTCACCTTTGAAAAGAACCGTGACATTAAGAAAAACAAAGGCTTATTGTTCACTCAAAACGTAAAAAGAAGCTAACAAATTAAAAAGAAGCTACTAAAGTAAATAAGAAGTTATACTACTAAGGAAAAGCAAACTAAAGAAGCTATGAAGTAAACTACGGGAGGCGAGATAAATAAATATACAAACTGAAGTCAAATGAATATATACATAAGGGAAATGAATATCTACATCAAATGGGGAGAATATATACATACCAAAGGGAAAATAAGAATGAAAAAAAATAGTATCAAAGTTATTACATGCCAAATATCAAATGTTAATTAATCAAAATAGACCACCCCCCAAATTAAAAATAAGCATTGTCCCAATGCTTAACAAAAATAAGAACAGGGAAGGGGTAGAGAGTTAAGAGAACTCCCTATGTGGTCTCAGTTTGCATGGGATCATCAGCACCTTATGTCTCCTCTAACTGTATGTCATCATCTCCTGGCTGAGGGACAACTGCATTGCTGAGCATATGTATCATCTCCTCAGCAGTGTGTGCAGTCGCAACCGGCTCCTCAGACTGGCCGGTTGCTGCCTTTGGTGCCTCTGCTGGTGTTGCTTGTGTTGTTGGGACTGTCTGCTCCATAAGCAAGTCCAATGGAAGATTTCTGGAATATGCAATATTTTCAACCTCTTTGCTCAGCTTCTCTACCGGCTTCTTTGATGCCTGGGATCTACGCATCTTCTTGACCTGTTTGCCCAAATCCTAAATGACATTTCCATGCGTCGCCAGAGTATCAATAATGGTCTTCTGGTTCTCCAGAATCTTCTTCAATGTTTCCTCCACTGACGGAGGTACATGTGGCTCTGCTGGGGTTGAGGACTGTGCTGCAACAGCACCGGATATATCAGTCAGCTTTGTAGTAGTTGCCCTCATCTAGTTTTTTAGACTCGCCAATGTCTGGGAGACTCGCAGCGCAGTCCGAGGATATGTAGATGAAACCGGCACTGATAATGGCACAGATAGTCTAGCAGAAGAAGGTGGTCCGGAAGATGAAGGTGGCATGGCTGCTGTCCCGGTAGAAGTACCGGCTGCGGTGGATGGCTCGGCAGCTAAATCAGTAACCACTATTGCTGGCTCCTCAAACTGGCCAGTGGAGGTAGTAGCTTTACCCTTGAATTTTGGGTTGTCATCTCCCTGAAGTTGGTACCAAGAAAAAGGCTTCTTGGCCTTCACCTCGGTGTCATAATGCCTTGGCTCCACCCCTTGGTCCTTGAAGTACTCTGTGAGGAAGTTCGGGTACGGGTAGGACCTTTCATCTTTTTAGACAGCCAGAGTGATGTTGGTGGACATGATGCCACCCACATTAATTGGGTACCCAGCCATAATTGAGGCTACCAAGACTGCACGGGGAAGTGGAAGATTGTTCTCATTGAGGCATGGATCAATGCGGCTACATACAAATGTTTTCCACCCTTTTGCTTCAAAGTTTAGGGTGGCTCGGACTATTGGAACTCCTGTTGTGAGCCACGGAGGTGCTGACCCTCGAATAGCCAGAATCTCAGATAGTCATGGGTGAGCTGCATCACCCATAGCCAGCTTCTCCAGGTATTGGACTGTCTCCACTTCCTCAAACCCCACATACTTGTTCAAGGTGCAGGCATCAAACTTGATTTTCAAAGTTCAAACTTTTGTCACCTTGGTATCCTTTTTTATATGAGCGACATTGGCATCGAATTCCTTGACCAAATACTCATTGGCATCCATAACGTTGTGGGTAAACCATCTCCAACCTTTTCGCTCCTGGAATTGTCGGAGGACATTGGGGTTGTGCTTGTCTAGATCTTTCATCAAGAACTGCCGCTCACGAGTGCGTGACCGTTGTGGCAACCATTCCCTAAATTTAGCAAAGGCAGCAGCACTGACGAATCTGTCCTCTCATAGCTCTGGTCTCTTTGATCTCTTCAAACCTCCTACTATAGTATCCCCCCTCTCCCATCGTATGGGATATCATTATCATCGTCCATATTAATTGGATCAGCTGGAGCATGTGAGCAAGAGGGCTCAGAGGCTTGACTACCCTCTTCTGAAACATAAGAGGAACTGGAAGAAGAAGATGACTCATCTACTAGGTGGAATCTACCGGGAAATTGTTGTGATTGGGCTTCGACTGTGATTGCACGGAGTTACCCTTAGAAGTTTCCCCATATGGGACATACTCACTGGTTTCCGAGGGTTCGGGAGGTCTGTTGACTATAGCTTTCTTATAACTTTTTGAAGTGCTAGAGGTAGGTTGTTTTTACCCCGACCTCGGCCTCGGTAGGGTTCTGCCCACCCGTGCCATTCATATCCTCTACCACGTGAGCGAACCATTGTCTGCAATGCATAAGGATAAGAGTCAGTTAGATTTGTAAACCATAGGTTCATGCATAACAACTGCAGTAAAGCAGTCTCAGAAGGGGCAGTGCAAACCGCACAAAAGTGAGTGCGACCGCAAACTTCCCAGTGCAGACCACACAAAAATGAGTGCGGACGCATGACCAAAAGTGCGAACCACACAATTTTGAGTGTGGTCGCACAGCCCCAGGTTCAGACTACTGGGTCTCTGATGTTTCATCAGTGAGGACCACACAAAAATGAGTGCGGACGCACAAGTCCACTGCGAACCGCACAATTTTGAGTACGGACAAACAAATCATGCACACTGATACCCTAGTTTAGAGAACTGTGGACCGCACAAAAATGTCATGGTGCGAACCACACAAAAGTGAGTGCGGCCGCACAATTTGAATTCAGGCGGTACTGACTTAGGGTTCATGGAATTTTATTCATAAATTACTCAAGTTTTTAGCAATTAAACATCATTAGTCACTTACCCAAACCCCAGTTAACGTTTAAAAAGGCTACCCACATGATTCTAAGCACAAACAACTAATCATTGGCATATTTAGGCATGGAAATAACCCTAATCAAAAGAATAAATTAAGGAAAAATCTAAAGAATAAATTAGCATACCAGTAATGAAGATACAGGTGAGATTCAACACTGATGAAATGAGGAGAGATTGAAAACAATGAGGATATGCACTGTGCTAGCTTAGCTTCAGGTTTCAAAAGAGTGTAAAGTGTAAAGAACTGAAGGAGGCCCTATTTATACTTTTACCCGTCGGGTCCATAATTTTACCTGGAGTGAGGCCGCACAATTTTGAGTGCGGTCTGCATTCATTACCTGCCCTTTTGAAGAATTGTTGTGGACCGCACAACAATGAGTGCAGCCGCAGAATTATTGCGGACCGCACAAAAATGGGTGCGGCCGCATTTTGTTAAGCATTTTTGTCAGGCCAAACTTCAGAGACCCCAGTTGTGCGACCGCACACAAAATTGCGCGGCCGCAGAATGGCAGTGCGGTCCGTACTTTTGTGACACTTAGCCAAATTTTTCGTGCTCAGTTCCTACAATGCACACCCATTCCTGCATATATTTCAAAACTAGTTAGTACAAAACAAAGCCTATCTAATCTAAAGAAGAAAAACAAGAAAAAGAAAAAGACACATGGGTTGCCTCCCAAGAAGCTCGTGATTTAACGTAGCGGCACGACGCATGTTATCATCAATCACTTGAAATAGAGCAATGCCACAACGTGGCCATCATCAATCTTGCCAAGATAATGTTTACCCTGGTGCCCGTTGACTCTAAACACCTCATCATTCTTATTTTTCAAATCTATAGCACCAAAGGGTGTCACATGTACAACTTCAAATGGGCCACTCCACTTTGATTTCCGCTTTCCTGGAAACATCTGCAATCGAGAGATGAACAAAAGCACAAGATCACCTTCTTTGAATTCTTTGTTCCGGATATACTTTTCATAGAGGTACTTAATCTTGTCCTTATACAAGGACGAACTGGAGTATGCATGGAACTGAAACTCATCAAGTTCATTCAATTGCTCTACCCTAAGATTTGCAGCTACATCCCACTCAAGGTTAAGCTTCTTCAACGCCCACATAGCCTTATGCTCAAGTTCTACCGGAAGGTGACAAGCTTTCCCAAACACTAACCGATACGGAGACATATCAATTGGTGTTTTATAAGTTGTTCTATAAGCCCAAAGAGCATCGTCAAATTTCTTCGACCAATCTGTCCGGTTGGAATTCACAATCTTTGACAGAATACTCTTGATCTCCCGGTTGGAGACTTCAACCTGCCCACTTGCTTGAGGATGATAGGGGGTCAACACTTTGTGAGTGACACCATATCTGGAGAGTAAAGTATCAAAAGCTTTGTTGCAAAAGTGTGATCCCCATCCCTAATGATGGACCTTGGAACACCAAACCTTGTGAATATGTTCTTCTTCAAGAAAGTTACCACACTTCTAGCTTCATTGGTAGGAAAGCCACAACTCCAACCCATTTGGACACATAATCCACAGCTACCAATATATAGGTGTTCCCATATGAGCTCACAAACAGACCCATAAAATCAATGCCCCAAACATAGAAAATATCAATCTTTAGGATGGTGGTGAGAGGCATGTCATTTTTCTTGGAGATCCCACCGGCCCTTTGGCATTCATCACAATGCTTTACGAGATCACTAGCGTCCTTATAAAGGGTAGGCCAATAGAATCCATAGCTTAGCACCTTTGTAGCAATTCTTGCTCCACCATGGTGACCACCATATGGCAAAGAGTGGCAAGCTTCAAGAATACCCAATTGTTCTTATTCTGGTACATATCTTCGGATAACACCATCAGGTCCAGGCAGTTCCGTTTGAGCTTTTTTCTTTGGTTTGAAGAGAACTCATTCAGAACAATGCCACTCACAAGATAGTTGGCCACAACGGCAAACCATGGCATCCCAGTCATAGAAATGAAAATAAGTTGTTCGTCAGGAAATGAATCATTGATCTCAAGGCCATCATGTGGCCTCCCCACCTCCTCTAAACGGTACAAGTGGTCCGCCACTTGATTCTCACTACCATTGCAGTCTTGAATCTCTAGATCAAACGCTTGCAATAGAAGCACCCACTGCATCAATCTTGCCTTAGAGCATTTTTTGCTCATCAAATAATGAAGTGTCGCATGGTCGGTGTGAACAATCACCTTTGTACCCATTAGGTACGGGCGGAACTTCTCCATATCAAAGACAATGGCTAGGAGTTATTTCTTGGTCACCGTATAGTTGACTTGGGCCTCGCTCATGGTCTTGCTAGCATAGTAGACCGGATGAAAGATCTTGTTAATTCGTTGCCCCAATACTGCTCCAACCGCCACATCGCTTGAATCATACATGAGCTCAAATGGTAAGCTCCACTTTGGTACGGTGATAATAGGAGTGGTAGTCAACTTATACTTGAGTTTTTCAAATGCCTTCATACAATCTTCATTGAAAAGGAACTTGGCATCTTTCTCCAAGAGTTTGCAGTAGGGGTTTACCACCTTAGAAAAGTCCTTGATGAATCGGCGGTAAAACTCTGCATGACCTAGAAAACTCCTCACCCCCTTTACGGAAGTAGGGGGAGGGAGTTTGTATATCACTTCAATTTTTGCTTTATCAACCTCAATACCATTCTTGGAAATCTTGTGACCGAGGACAATGCCCTCCTCGACCGTAAAGTGACACTTCTCCCAATTCAACACCAAGTTAGTTTCCTCACAATGTGCCAATACCTTATCCAAGTTATCCAAGCACTCTTCAAAAGAATTCCCCATGAAAGAAAAATCATCCATGAAAACCTCGAGAAAGTCCTCCACCATATCGGTGAAGATGGACATCATGCACCGTTAAAACGTTATCGGTGCATTGCATAACCCGAATGGCATCCGCGAGAATACGAAAGTGCCATAGGGACAAGTGAAAGTGGTATTCTTTTGGTCTTCAGGAGCAACAAGAATATGGTTATACCCGAATATCCATCAAGGAAGCAATAATAAGCACGTCCGGCTAACCTATCCAACATTTGATCAAGATATGAAAGCGGAATACGGTCTTTCCGAGTAACTTTGTTGAGCTTCCTATAATCCATGCACACTCTCCACCTGGTGATAGTTCTTGTAGAGATCAATTCATTTTTGTCATTTGTTATCACAGTCATGCCCCCTTTCTTTGGGACACATTGCACCGGCGAGGTCCACGAACTATCGGAAACGGGATAAACAACCCCGGCATCCAACCACTTGATGATCTCTTTCTATACTACCTCTTACATGGCCTCATTCAATCATATTTGATATTCCACAGAGGTTTGGCATCCTCCTCCAAAATGATTTTGTGCATGCAAAAGGCGGGGCTTATACCCCGAATATCCGCCAATGTCCAACCTATTGCTTTCTTCCTCCTTTGGAGCACCACAAGGGTGGAATCTACCTGCACGTTAGTTAAGCACGAGGAAAGAATAACAGGTAAAGTGGAACAAGGGCCTAGAAACTCATACCTGAGGTGTGAAGGCAAAGGCTTTAACTTCAATGTGGGAGGCTCCTCGATTGAGGGCTTTGTTGGTGGAGTATTCCGGTTTTCGATATCCAAGGAAAGTTTTTGGGGCTCATAAGTATATGATCCCATTCCTTGCAAAGCATTGACACAATCTACAAAGCCTTGCTTCACATCATCATCATTATTCAATAGCACAGCTTCCAAGGTATCTTCAACATTTATCACAACACGTGTGTCATCAACAATTACTTCGGTCACAAGATCCACGAGCGAACACACTTCATTGCTATTTCGCTTCCTCATTGATTTACAAACATAGAATACCATTTTTTTATCACCCACCCGGAAGGTTAGCTCGCCAGCTTCCACATCAACTAAGGCCTTCCCTGTAGCAAGGAAAGGTCTCCCCAAAATGATTGGCACCTCGTAGTCAACCTCACAGTCAAGTATCACAAAATCTGCGGGAAAGATGAACTTGTCGACCCAAACTAACACATCATCAATTATCCCCAATGGCCTTTTCATTGTCCGATACGCCATTTGCAACCTCATAGATGTGGGTCTTGGTTGACCAATCCCCAACGTTTTGAACACAAAAAAGGGCATCAAGTTAATGTTCCCCCTAAGTCACATAAAGCTTTGGCGAAATCGGCACTCCTAATAGTGCATGGGATTGTGAAATGAGTATGATGGGTGAATTGTTCTTCTTTATGGCGCTGCAAATCGAGCAAACACCTACTGGAACCATGATACATCAACATAAATATATCAAAAAACTACTGAAGAAGTTCAACATAGATTCCTCTAAGTCCATTGACACACCCATTGCAACTGCTACAAAGCTAGACCTTGATGAAGAAGGAAAAAGTGTGGAATAGAAACTATATAGAGGAATGATTAGGTCATTGTTGTACCTCACGTCAAGAAGGCCTGATATAGTGTTCAGTGTGGGATTATGTGCGAGATTTCAAGCAAATCCCAAGGAATCTCACCTGAAGGTTGTCAAAAGGATACTAAGATATCTCAAGGGGACCCCTGACCTCTGTCTATGATATCCCAGAGGGTATAGACGATGACTATGCAGGTTTTCATGTTGATAGGAAAAGTACTTTAGGAACATCTCATCTTCTAGGTTCTTGTCTGGAGTCTTGGGGAACCAAGAAGCAAAAGTCAATGGCCTTATCTACAGTTGAGGTTGAATATGTGGCAACAGCATCCTGCTGTGCTCGGTTGCTATAGATAAGACAATAGCTAAGGGACTATGGTTTATTTGTTGATTGTGTTCCCACTTTCTATGATAACACCAGTGCCATAAACATTGCTAAAACTCCATGTCAGCACAAGTGAACCAAGCACATTGACATTAGATATCACTTTCTCATAGACAATGTTGAAAAGTTGAATATCTCAATTAACTTTTGTAAAACTGAAAATTAAATTGCTGATATTTTTACTAAAGCTCTGAGTAGGAATCACTTTGAAAGGAATAGACTAGAACTGGTCTAATCAACTCTTCCCACTAAGTTGAATCCCAGTGATCGACTAGAAAAGGAATAATAAGATGTAGATAATTAAGTACAATGTATTTGATTCAGCTTTGTGCTTGTATTAAGCTCACACACCTGCTTGGAAATCTAGCTGATAACTGTGTTGCATGACACTAATATGAAGTGTTGAAGCTTTATTGTAGAAATAAATAAGGAGTTGGTTTTTTGACTCAGGTACGTGTCATACTGTCTTAAGTCATTAGAACTTTATATCCTAAAATTATTGCTATACTCATACTTTTAATTTCGTTGGTATTACTTTCAATCGTCTTCTAGTCAAATAGTCAGGGGGGATCCTAGTACAATTAGAGATTAATTATTTCTGAAATTCGAACAGTCAAAGTAATAATTATAAGAGTCCCGTTAGAACTCAAATTCGGTCACCTTTTCTCTACCAGTCAAATCAGGAGTAATGAATTTAAAAGGCTCTTATGATCAATATCTCAGACCTCACTATTTCTCTCAAACCCTAAGCAAGAATCAAAAGCAATTATCAAGAACTAATCCTCTCTTTCTCTTCTTCGAGTCTCTCATCTGATCATCATGCATAAAGCCAGTCAAACACCCTCTAAAGCCAAATCATCAACCAAGGCTGAAGGAAACCCCAAAATCATGAAGCCCAAATCAAAGAAAAATGCCAAGCCATCAACGGAACCCACACTTGTTCCTTATCCTTTGATATACTCCACTATACCTACATCATCATCCCATGTTCCTACTGTTCACGTTGTTCCTATCATTCCCACATCTACTGTATCCCCTCATCTAAAATTAACTACCGATGCACCTGAGCTTCATGCAAAAAATACCTCTAAGTCAACAAAGGTCAAAGCCACTCTAAGAAAATGTGTCAAGAAAGTGTTTGATGTTGCTACGCAGGGTGACACTGCAGCCAAGGAATCTATGGTTCAGGGGGAATCACTGCATGTCACTACTGATCAGGTACAACATTCTCCTTCCAAATTAGATGTTTTGGTGTCTGCTATAAATGTTGCACCCTTATATACTCTCCCACCCACGAGTGAGAAGCCACCAGTGAAGAAATTCACTATAGAAAAGGGTGCAGGGGATCTGGGGAATGAGGTAGATACTACGGCTGTGGAGCATGTGGTTGAAGGGGAAGAAAGAAAATAAGTTGAAAAATGAGGCTTCTGATGGCTTTTCTTTTAGTTGGACTAAGGATGAGGAAGATGATGGGGGTGAAAAAGAAGAAGAAGTTGTGAACAATCATGAGGAGCATGATGCTCAAAGCATAGCCAATGAAGAAGAAAAGAGTGAGAATAAGAGAGCATCTGGAGATGAGAAGGAGAGTGATACAGATGATAAAACAAGCGAACATGTTAATGATTCTGCAGAAAAAGAAAATCATGGTGAAGAAAAGGAGGATTCTGAAAGTGAGGGTGAGTATCAAGAAAAGGTAAGTGAGAGTGAAAGAGGTGATGAAGAGAGTGAGGAAGAAGATGGGAATGTGAGTGAGGAATCTGAAGGATCCATGAAAATTGGAAACATTATCATAGCCCCTTCAGAAGAAACTGGTGAAAAGATAAGGGCTCAAGAAGTTGGGTCTCTATTAACTCCTTTCACTGAAGATGAAGAAATTAGCAGTGATGAAGATAATATGCCACTATCTTAGGTAGGGAAGAAGTCTAGGAAGACCCTTGTGAAAGCTACAAAGTCAGCAGTCTCCACAAGAAAAGGAGTGGCTCCTCCTTCCAGAACTCCACTCATAAGGATTAAAAGAAAAGTTATTGATGCACAAATCATTAAGGAGTCAAGAAATGCAAAGAATCTAAAGAAGAAGGTCTCAATTATGTAACCTATTGTTAAGGTGGATGGAGAAGATGAGTCTGACTCTGCCTTGCCAGCTAAGTATGCTGCACCAAAAAGAAAGGGTGTTAAAGTCACCAAACCTACTACCTCTTCTGCAAGGGACAGTATGGGTAAGACAAGAAAGAATATGCCAGTTACAGTTGATCGACTCATAGAGTTTCAGAACAGAAAAGTGCTAAATGGGAAGATTCTTGCAAACATTGATGAGAAGGGGATGGCTCAACTGGTTGAAAACCTTGAGCTACAGGGGTGGAAGCACGTGTTTTTCAAAGCTTTCCCCCTGGTATGTGTTCCTTCTGTGGTGGAGTTCTATGCAAATTTCAAATTTGATGAGAAGGTAGTCAAGAGTAAGGTATAGGCTTTGAAATGGAGTTTGATGTTGAGGAGCAGGGGATGCTTTTGAATATCTCTTCCTTGGGATTTGACAATTACTTGAAGAAGAAATGGCCAGCCATAGACAATGATGTTGACACTGCATTATGGTCACCAGGAAGTTCTCCCAAAAGTTTGAACCAGATGCTCCCCAAAAAGTGTACAAGAATGATATGACTCCCTTCCACAAATTACTACATTTTGTCAATTCCTACATTCTTCAGAGGTCTGAGAGAAGGCATGAAGCTACTCTGCTGAACATGGTTGTGATGGAGCTGCTTGACACTGGTAAACTTATCAATCTTCCTAGCCTAATGATTCAGCACATGGCAAGAGCTGCAGATACTTCCAAACCCAAGCATGTTATGCCATATGGTTTCTCGTTGACTGAGTTGTTTAACAAGCTCAATATTGCCTTACCTGAGCTTAAGTTTGGAAACCACGATGATGTTTTGGATGTTATTACCTTCTAGCAGTGTGGGTATGAGTAGATCAAGGTTAGAGGACCCACATGATCTGCTATTCTACTTTGGAGCATCAGGGCTGCAGAGAATGCCAAGCCTCGTGAAAATAATAATCAGCTAAGAAAGGAAACAAAGCAACTCGTAGAAGAGCTCAGAAGAGATAGGGAGGCTCATGCCCAAAAGACTACCACCCTTGTGAAATCTTTGACCCCCTCTTCTTCTCACCCATGAACATGTTCCTTCCCAGTGTCCTTAGTTCTTTTGCATTTTCAGTGATGCCTTATCTTTTGTTCTTTTGTGTCTTAGTCTAAGTAGTTTGCAGTATGCTTAGTTTATTTTGTTCTAATGATGAAGATAAGGACCTGGAATTCTTTTGCCACTAATTAATATCTCCTATTGCTCGGCTTTACTGCTTTGTACTATATTGGATCATCAGCTAGTCTATTTGCCTTTTCTTAAGCTTGTGTTGTAGCATGTTTGGCCTTGAATCTTACAATATCTGTGCTTAATGTTTAAAAGTTTTTTGTGTGTTTTCAATGATTCCAAAAGGGGGAAGATAAGGTTGGAAGATTGTGGGTTGTGAACATACATGTCTTTCAATAGTACTTGTCACTTGTTGTGATTATCTGATTCTTTCATATGATTACTTGGTTCTGTTGTGTACAAAGTGTGTCATCATCAAAAAGGGAGAATTTGTTGAGTATTGATGTTTTGATGAATAACAAAGTATGACTAAATGTTCAAAGAACCAAGTCCCCAACGTAGCTGCTTAACTTTTCTAAAGAACCAGATCCTCATGTGATTTTTGCACATTTTGAGTCGGGTGATTTTTCACGTAAAAATCGTCGTGTTTATTTTATTTCTTGTTTACTTTACGCTTAAGGAACACAGTAAAGAACTAAGTTCTTTAGTAATCCATACGGGCACTCAAACTAACACAACATTGTTTGAAATCTAATTTATATCAGTTCAATTTTTCGATCTTGTTTTTTGTTATATTATCTTAATTTTTAGAACTCATTCTAAATATTATTGACCTTTTCGAGGTGGAACTATTGACAATTCTAAGTACTTTCATGACTAAACATAAAATTAGACAAACAATCAAGATTTTATTAAGATTACTTTCTTAATTTTAAAATTGTAAATGGGCATGATATACAAATAGCACGATTTTATTGAACCTTATTAATTGAAAACGGCAGAATAGTTCGGGACTCCCTGAACTTGGCAACTTTTGTTTGACTTTCCCTTAAACTTCACATGCTCTTTAATACCCCTTTAAACTTGGCAATTTCATAGCCTCGGCCCATTGGATGCTGGCAATCCATCGGAGTGTAACGTACACACTGCCACATGGATTTGTTTTGTGCATATGGAATTTTTTAATAATAATATATATATTTTTATCTTTTTAAGTCCATCAACTATTTAAATTATTTTTTTCGTGCCAAAATCTGTAAAATAAAATAAAATAAAATTGAAAAAAATATTATTTTGACTATAATTGTTTTTCGGCTAAAGATAATGATATTTTATTCGTATTATTTTTAAATATTTGGTAGGAAAAGAAGTAATATACAGTTAGAACAACATATTATCATTACATCTAAAAATAATATAATAAAAATACGTTGTTGGAACTCCATATATTGGCTAAATCAATATTTTAGTTAAAAATAGTAAAATTTTGACCAAATATTTGTGAATTTATCTCGGAAAAAAAATGCATAGCTTAAATAAATAGTCATTGCATGAAAATAAAAAAAGAAATACATAATATTGTTTCTCTTGGTAGAAAATACACCATTTGAACTTCATTACTTTGGCTAAATCTTCTTTATTTGGCCAAAAATAATGGAGTTTCAACTAACTTTTGTAGATTTGGATCGGAAAAAAAATAAGAAATACATAGTTGAAACATATATTCATTATATCTAAAAACCAAAGTACAATTGGGATAAAATATGCAATGTATATTAAGAAGAAACAACGAGAAATACTATTGGAACAAATAATCATTATATTTAATTATGTGGCAATTAATATTTATAAAACGAAAAAGGGCCAAAACTGTCCCTGCAGTATCGAAATTGGTACAAAAATGCCCTTTTTCACCTATTTGAATAAAAATTCCCCTACCGTTATTGTTTTGGCTCAACATTACCCTTATTACTAACAGAAAAATTTGGAAAAAAATTATTTAATTAATATCCATGTGTCACCGTTCCATTGGCCTAACGTAAACTTCAACTAAAATATAACTAAACTCACCCTTAATCTGTCTGAATATTGACCCGCTCCGATTTTAAAACATAACTCTCTCTCTCTCTCTCTCTCTCTCTCTCTCTCTCTCTCTCTCTCTCTCTCTCTCTCTCTCTCTCTCTCTCTCTCTGCCTTGTTGCTACTTGGGCGGAATTCACTGGCGGATCCGCCGAAAATAGCAACGTACACAATAGCCTATCTCATTTGCAAATTATGAGTAGAAAATCCTTTTTTTACTAGACTTAACACAGTAATCTAATCGAGAAAATTGGATCCATGATAACAATCAAAATAAGAAAAAAACAAATACTAGTGAAGAAATTATCTAAAAAATTGTTAACTATTATTAGTACATCATATGAATCAGTGTGTATAAAATATGACAATTGCACAATTCCCGTTACACGGAGTAGAAAAGCTTATATATTAATTGAATAAATAGTGAAATAAATTAAAAAAAATAGAAATACACATCACATAAACGATAAAAAAAAATTGAAAAATAAATCCTCAAATTTTCACGGAGGAATGATAAAAAATAGTGAAGAACCCCCCCCCT
>AWOL01S0050446.1:0-12197 GCA_000715115.1 Nicotiana otophora
ATTACGGCTGTGTTTTTTTCACTCAATATGTTTTTGAAATCTGTCTTTGCTTCAAATGTGTGTGAAAACTCTTGCAATTTTTATATATTGCAGCTCTTATGTTCCTTGTCAAACAGATAGCGGTAGCAAGACCTGGCCATTTAGCTAGTTTAGCCACAGCTGCTAAATTATTGTGGCGAACCAAACTTTGTTAAAGCAAGCTCTGATAGTATAATTACGCTCGAGCCTTGAGTTAAAGTGAGGTTGAGACGTTGAGTTGACTCTTCTACATTTGTTTTCGTGCGTATGTGGAAGAATTACTTTCACAATTAGTAAATTGATTAAGAAAAATACACAAGAATAAGTAGTTTTAATTTGAATATTTGATGATTGAATTCATCTGCAATTTAATTGTATAATTTACTAGTTCAAATTATAACCTAAATTTGATGTGGGTAAATAATTCTCAAAACACAAAATGAATTTCTGGCCAACCTAAGTGACCTTTCAAATTTCAATCACATTATCCCAATCCCTTTCATAAACGACACAGCTGCAGTTGCTTCCCTTGTTTCTACATCTCAGCCGGTGGGAGTAGGCAATCATTACACTTCTTTCAGAAAAAGAGACAAGTTTTTGGTTTGGAAAACGGTGGCGTGTTTCTCAAAATTGATTTTGATTTGGATTAGAGGTCTTTTTCTTTTCTTCTTTTGGGATGAGATTGTGCGAGCAGTATAAGATTGAGGAAAAGCTCCGCAGAGACCGAGATATAATGACTCAAGGTTCCTCACCTAAATTGAACACAAGACGAACAAAAGTTTTGTGCCTTTTAAATACTCAATTGACAGACAGGAAGAAATCGCTTAGTGTTTTTGCTCATGCTGGGATATAAAGTTGAAATCTCATGATTTTCAACCCACTTAATTGACTATTAGGCTACATCTTTGGGTTTACAATGACTCTTCGGACTTTGCTTCCTTGATGACTCAAACTCCTGTTTGAGTTCTCTCGCCAATGGAGCAAAATCTGGCATCAAAATAAGTCGAATTCCTATAACAATAGGAACTCAAAGTATATCATTGTTCAGGACCACAAATCTACATTATGAAGTAGGTGACAGCTTATATTTTGCTTTCCTATCAGCATGAACAACTGTTTTGGTAGACTTTATGCTGAAGTTGTAGGATTGCTTAATAAAAGCCAAAAATCTAACAGCCATGCCAGTACCTCAAGAGAATGTTCTGAAGGCGCCAAGCCAAAAAGTATAGATGGATCTTGTCTACATTTGTCTATTATATTGTTGGGACATAAACCCTCCACCAGAAACAAGAAAAACCAATCTTACAATCTTGCTTTAGATGTTTCTTCATATATTTGACAAAATCCCTTAAAAGTCCCACGTAAATACATTATGCGACAGGAAGAGACTTGGTTGGGGGGAGGATAAGCTAGTATTAAGTCTAAATTGGAACAAGGATTAGCCAAGCAGATGTCCCAACTATAGAATGATAAGAAGAGAAGAAAACTATGGCCATCGCATGTAACAATCAGAGACAACTTTCCTGCAGTTGAGAGTACATTGACTTACCATTAAATGCAAGTGAATCCAGCAGATGGAAAAGGTTGTTAATGATCAAGATGTCATAATAACCAAAAATAACACAACAGAAAGACTATAGTAAACAATAATACAACATAAGCGTAGCAGTAAGAGAGAACGAAGGGAGGGTTCTACAAAGTTGAGAACTTAAAGCGCTGAAATGTAAAACAGGCTATAGAAGTGGAAGAATTGTACCATATTTTTCTGTACATAAAATGACTAAATAGTTGGAACTTTTCTCTAATGGAAAATGAGCAAACTATATTTTCTTGATCTTCTGCAAAAAGTATTCTATGCAACAAAACTGGATCATAACAGTAACATTTACATGGAGAAAGAAGACACCTAAGGCAAAAAAAATTACAATGACATTCTCCACAACATAGATGTTGTAAGGCAGCAAACCCAACTAAATTTTCTGGGAGCATTGGCAAGAAAACATGTCACTTACAGATACTTCAAACCCCTTTGCTCGTATGGACTTTCAGATCACTGGGGGTAATTGATACAGAATCTACACAAAGCCCACCTTTGGAATGTGTGCAGTCAATCTGTTTCATTGAAAATCTAACTTCAGTCACAGGATCTGACGAACTGACAACAAATTCACCCACCTTGTACTCAATCCAGCTCCCACGCTTGATATTCCCATTTGCATCGTCTTGCCCAATGTCATCTAGAAAGCACTCACTAACTGCATGTTGCCCATCAGAAGTAGACAGTTCAAACCGTACTGGCCCCAAATCCCATCCATGAGTATGCTCAAAGTTGCAAGCACGTCGGCCGAGTCTTTTGAAAATTTTCCCAAGGTGAACTCTGAATGTTAGTGTGTATATATCAGGAGGAAAAGGAAACTTCACCCTGCCGCTTAATTCAAACCACCACACCTGCTGGCAATATGCCACAACATGGAACCTGCAAGAAAAAGTGTCAAAGTTTGTGATATCCCTCATCACCAGCAATGGTCAGTTGTGCAAAAGTAAGGAGGAGGAAAAACTAGTACTTTCATGTATAATTCAATGGAGAAAAGGAGGAGACTTGGGCAGGACCACCCCCTCGCGCGTGCGCGCGCACACACAGAGAGAGGGAGAGATAGCATGAATGGTTAACCGAGAAAAAAGCTTGGAGTTCTTGAACTATCACATATTGCAACGAAGAGAATAAAAAGGAATTAGCATGCAACAGCAGGTAGTACCACAATCTGGTACTAGTGGTTCGGTTTATATTCTCAAGAAAGTGAGTTCATTGTCGAAAGGTTGAGTCATAAGAAGGCAATTGTTGCCATTATCCAGTCAGCTAGTATGAATCAAAATTAGCAAAAAAAACAGTATGTAAGTTAACTTCAGTTTTAAATTTTAACCAGAAAAATAATATTTGACATTTTGATTTGAACAGACAAATGCTCCAATAAAATCCTAACACAGCCAAGTCAAAAAGTCATGTAGCTACGAAAAGAGAAAAAACGTCCCAACTACCCTAGGTCCACAATTCGATCTTATTTTTTCCTTTCTTTTCCCTATTATCTACAGTTCTATCTCAGTTCTAACTACTTCAACCTATCAATTGATGAAGAAAATCCATGTATGCACTCAGCATCAAGGCTGCATGACTTCTTTAAAGAGGGAAAAAGGAAATACTTTACAAGACCAGTTCATTGCATGGGTCTACTATCTTCTTGTCTCTTCAGGGGAAAAAACACTTTCAGATCCTTTAAGAACATTGCTTCAACAATTTCTCAAATGGATGAACAACTGGCGTTCTTATTACTTCATTTCATGTTCCAGTTCATTTAGGAATATACCATGGATATTGGATGCAAAGAAGATGCAAGAAGGAAGTGTTAGGCCTTGAGCATTCAAATCCATTACTGCTTCTAGCTACACCAGTAAGTAAATAAGATAACGAGTTAAAGCTGATCGTATATTTGCTAGAAAAGATTAATTAAGGGATTGATTTGGCGCTTTATACCACAGAGCAGGCCTGACAAGTTAAAGGCTTCACTTGCCACAGAAGTGAGTTGCCAAACCACCAGGCACACTTCCAGACTATGAACATTAAATAAGACACTTCCATTAAAATCTTAATGTTCTTAATTTATCTGACTTTCAGTTATGGATTTTCAACACAATGACATATTCAATAAAATAAATCTAATTATGACAACATAACAGCCATTTTCCCATAGATGCAACTATAACACATCAGATACCTCGTTCTATCCAGAATTGGAAGAGGTATCATTAATTAAAATGGAAAATACTTTATCGCATTTGCCATGAGTTGTCCAAAAAAGATGCTAAATCAGTCAAATTTTGCTCTTCCAAGTACAACCTCATCTGGTAGAAAAAGATGTCGAAAGCAACCCACTAATAACTTTAAGCAGGTATAAAAGCTAAGGGTATTGTAAGTCAAGCAGTGTCAACGCCATATACTGGCAAGTAAATAAGAAAATTTTCCACTTAAAAATCCGCTCCAGCACTCGGGTTTAGAGAGAAGGCTGAAAGTGAAGCTAAATAATGACTACTCCAATTGAGTTTGTTTTTGTCCATTTTTGCCTCTTGGTGAATACATAGACCTCTTTTTCACATGTCCCCAAGAGAATGGCCTAGTGATTGAGGCAAGGGAGGAACAACTTGGAAATTTTAAGTCCGAATTCCTTCTACAACACTTGGTCGGCTCCAACCTTAGTAGGCATGGGTTACATTGGCAACCTATGCTTGTGGGCTAAATAGGTTGCCCAGTGGTCAGTGGATTAGGACAGTGGATTAGTTGAGGTAGGCCAGATACCACCAATATTTTCAAAAATCAAATAAAACATTTAAAAAAAAACTTAAACTTATTTTAACATGTATTGCTCATAATACATGTTATGAGCAATACTAAGAAAGCGGAAGAGCAAAGGACGTGTGGGGAGTGTTATAAGAAGGCAAGGAGAGAGACGAAGCTCGCGGTCACGGCGGCTAAGACTGCAGCTTTTGAAAGATTGTATGAGGATCTTGGGGGGTAAAGGAGGGGATAGGAAGCTGTACAAGTTAGCCAAGATTAGGGAGTAGGAAGGCTCGGGACCTGGATCGAGTGAGGTGCATCAAAGACGAGGATGGTAAGGTGTTGGTGGAAGAAGCATGTATCAGGCGTAGATGGCAGGAATACTTCCATAGACTCTTGAACGTGGAAGAGGATAGGAACATCGTGCTGGGTGAGTTGGAGAGATTTTCGGTTTTGTAGGCGTATTAAGTGTGAGGAGGTTGATGTGACAATACGGAAGATGAGCAGGAGTAAGGCGACTGGGCCTGACGAGATCCCGGTGGAATTTTGGAAAGAAGCGGATAGGGTAGGCTTGGAGTGGCTTACTAGCTTGTTTAACGTCATTTTCAGGACGAAGAAGATGCCCGAAGATTAGCGGTGGAGTTTGATGATTCTATTGTACAAAAACAAAGGTGATATCCAGAAATGCAACAACTATAGGGGAATTATGTTGTTGAGTCACACTATGAAAGTTTGGGAGAGGGTGGTGGAGAGGAGAGTGCGGACAAGTGCATTTATCTCTGAGAACCAGTTCGGATTTATGCCGGGACGGTCAACTACAAAAACCATTCATCTTGTGAGACGACTGGTGGAGCAGTATAGGGAGAGGAAAAAGGACTTGCACATGGTGTTCATTGACCTTGAGAAGGCTTATGACAAAGTCCCGAGGGAGGTGCTAGGAAGATGTTTGGAGGTTAGCGGAGTCCCGGTAGCGTACATTAGGGTGATTAAGGACATGTACGAAGATGCTAAGACTCGGGTGAGAACTGCGGGAGGAGACTCGGAACATTTCCCTGTGGAGATAGAGTTGCATCAGGGATCGACCCTTAGCCCGTTTTTGTTTGCCCTAGCGTTGGATGTGCTGACACGACACATACAAGGGAGGGTGTCATGGTGTATGTTATTTGCTGATGACATAGTACTGATTGACAAGACGCGAAGGGGTGTTAACGCTACGTTGGAAGTTTGGAGACAGACGCTGGAGTCCAAAGGTTTCAAGTTGAGTAGGTCGAAAACTGAATACTTGGAGTGCAAGTTTAGTGATGAGAGACATGAAGAAGAAGTGGAAGTGAAGATTGATACTCAAGTCATTCCCAAAAGAGATAGTTTCAAGTATCTTGGGTCTATAATCCAAGGTAATGGGGAGCTTGACGAGGATGTTACTCACTGCATTGGAGTGAGGTGTATGAGATAGAGGCCAGCTTCAGGGGTTTTATGCGATAAGAATATACCGCCTAAACTTAAGGGCAAATTCTACAGGATGGTGGTTAGACCGGCTATGTTGTATGGAGCTAAGTGTTGGCCCATCAAGAAGTCCCATGTCAAGAAGATGAAAGTAGCTGAAATAAGAATGTTGAGATGGATGTGCAGACATACTAGGAAAGACAAGATTAGGAATGGAGTTATTAGGGACAAGATGGGGGTGGAATCTGCGGAAGACAAGTTGCGGGAATCGAGGCTGCGATGGTTTGAGCATGTGAAAGAGAGACATAGATCCCCGGTCAGGAGGTATGGAAGTTTGACCATGGCGGGCTTGAGGAAGGGCAAGGGTAAGCCAAAGAAGTATTGGGGAGAGTTGATAAGACAAGACATATCATTGATTCACCTAACCGAGGACATGACTCGCGATAGAAAGGTGTGGAGGTCGAGGATTAAGGTGGTGGGTTGACAGGTAGTTATGAGTTTCTCCTAGGTTTACCAGTAGTATTAGTCGGTTTGCTTGTTATTGCCCATCCCCTCTCCCCTTCCTGAGCCGAGGGTTTTCTGGAAACAACCTCTCTGCCTTTTTAAAGGCAAGGGTAAGGTCTGCGTACACTCTGCCTTCCCCAGACCTTACTTGGGACTACACTGGGTATGTTGTTGTTGTTGTTGTTGTTGTTGTTGTTACCAGTAATACTAGTACTATTCTTGTATTCTTTTATTCTTAATTCTTTATTACTTGTTATGTCACTCGCTTCCATTACCTTATTATATTACTGCTTTTATTGCTTGTTGCTTTATTTTTACCGTTTCTTAAGCCGAGGGTCTATCGGAATCGGAAACAGCCTCTCTGCCTTTATAGGGTAGGGGTAAGGCTGCGTACACACTACACTCCCCAGACCCGGGTAGGGGTAAGGCTGCGTACACACTACACTCCCCAGACCCTACTTATGAGATTAAGCTGGGTTTGTTGTTGTTGTTGTTGCTCATAATAATTTTATCCTGTGATGCACATGGGGAGATCCCAAAATACGTACATAGCTCAATTGATTGGGAAAAAAACTAGTTACTAAAATCATTTCAGAAGCGGATATCCAAGAAGTTCAAAACTTCAAAATCATTTTATCACTGCAGCAATAAGCTTAAACAACATTGTTACACATGGTTTCAACCGATTAATCTAACCTTGATTCTTCTGTAGGAAACCAGTTCCAGTGTCTCCTGTCTTCCATACCAGTTATCGACATTGCTTTTGAGGATATCGACATGCAAATCCTTCCACTTATTCTGTCCAACCATACTTCCTGCATTTTCTCCCCCATAAAAAACATACATCTTAGTGAGATCAAACATCACTCCAAAACATTGTAGCTAAAAATGAACTCATAAAATATACCAAATTCAACTGGAACAAGAAGATCAACTTATTCCTCAAACTTTCTTTCCCAGACCTCAAGAGCAAGAGTGAGGTGAACAGTACACACACAGAAATTAAGCAGTGGTGACTTCACATTTTATAATCCCTCCCCATACAAGCAAATGAACAGAATTGAAAAATACCGCACCCAAAAACTCACAGTCATAGCAAGCTGGCCTAGACACAACCTTTATCAATTTAGAGAAAACCAGACTTATTGTTAGCCAACACCGCTTACCCATTTGGTCAGGGAAGAAATGGGAAAAAACTAACAAAAAAACTAAAACATGTGTAAATAACTCTTTAGTGATAACACTGTTCCACATTCAAAACGGAGCAGGGTAGAGGGAGCAGCATAAAGTACGAATGCTAACCACCGAACAAATATTACCACTCTAAGCTGGATTCGCACTGGAAGTCCCACTTTTAGGAGTAAAGCAATCCCTACCTAGGCAACTCCATTCCAGGCTCAAACCCAAATTTGGTTAAGGATGGAGGGGCACTACCACCCCACCACAATCTTTGGTGGTATCACTCCAGTCCAACTTGAAAACTAAACTTGAATACTACACACACACACACACACACACACACACACACATATATATATATATATATATATCTATATATATATCAAATGCCAACTATAGAGTAGCCCCAGCATCAATTTTGACAAAACCCCCATTTATAAATTATCTATTACCAGAAAATATAGAAAATCCTTTCGGAAAAAACGTCAGCAGTACAACGAACTTCACAAAAGAATCTACATGCCTTATTGCCATCATCAAACGGGACGGAACGAGCGAGGAGAGCAAAAATGTCTTTCTTACAGAGACCCTCGTAATTTTGTTGAGGCAAAAGGTCGAGCAGTTGGTGGTAATTACAAGGAAGTTTAGATTCCCAAACACCGTCAGAAGAAGCCGCACCACGAAAAGCACGATTAAGCCGAGCAAGGTTACAAATCTCCGGCGGCGTTAGGTACATGAAAACGCACGCCACGCAACTTTCCGGTATGTCACCAAGCCCTGGTCTGCCGTCGGCTGACCCGTTTTCCGTCAGGTTAGATAATGATGCGCCCATGCGATTTGGCAGTTTTTGTTTTGAGAGGAGGGGCAATTGTATCAATTCATGGTTTGTCCCGGTGGTGATGCGGTGGTCGCCGGTGAGGTAAAGTGGCGGAGCAAAGGCGGGGAATGGCTGAGTGCGGTGGTGATCAGTAAGGAGGAGATGCGTGAGAATTTTCTTAACAACCCGGTTTCGTGATGTGGAAGATTTCCGCAGTTTAGAATTTGCTTTCTCCCTTTTATTACTCTTTTGAGAATATTATAACAGAGAACTCTGCCTAAATATCTTTCCGATATTTTTCAGAAGGGTATAATGTATAAATTTATTTGTTTTTTTAAAGGATATATAATATAATACATGTATGAGTAATAATTATCTGATAAAATATTGCTATTTTAAAAAAGGGACAATTAAGTTGTAGGCTACTACCAGCAGTGTCATCCTAATCCAACAACCTAATAACAAAAATTATTTGAAATGATTCTAATATATTGTATTTGGTCAAATCATTAACAAGCTAATTTTTGTCAGTATTAGAAAAACAATTTATGTTTGACTATTTTTTTTCAAATGTAATTTTAATCATCAAATTATGAAAAAATGGACATGTATATATTTACCTTGCAAGTAATATTAGTTTAAAAGAATAATGACTTTACTTATTTATTATTTGAGACGTTAATTAAAATTTTCAATTTATATAATTAAAGTGTTTCATTTTTTATTTGAGATTTGGTTAGATATACACAAAGAAAGAGTTGGGAAGATAATGGAAAAACAACCATGGTTGAAGAAGGAGAATAGAACAATATTGTAATGGTTTATTTCCCTTTAGACATCAATAAGTGGTAGTATTATAAATAAAATTGCTATAAGCATATTCTGTTGGTGTTGAAATTAAGCTAGCGATTGACCATAGATTCCTAAATTTATTCTGAAAAATCTGATTTGGGTGAAATTTGGTTTGAAGATGAAAATGTGTTTGGACATCTGTTTTGGGTGAAGTTTGGTTTGGAAAAACATGAAATATGACTTATACCCACAAGTTCTAAAAATTATCACAAATACCCAACAATACCATTATCAATAACATTCATTATATTATCACAAACTATAGTCCCGAACATAAATAAATTTGATACAAAATTATCATTTTTATTATGAACTACATGATACACTATCAGATAACCGAGAAGATGAAGCAATATCGTTATAAAATAATAAATGGTGGGCTCTTTTATAAAATACAAAAGTTTGGAGCAATTTTTAAAAAATATAATAGTGATATTTTGGCCCAAAACCAGCTATTGAACTGGTTTTGGGATTTGGAATTTGGGATTTGGCAAAAAATATAGGCAAAATCTATGGCCAAACATGTGTTTGCCAAATAAAACTCAAGTTTATTTCGATAAAATCTATGACCAAACGGATCCTAATTTTCTTCTTATGCTTCTGAGTAATTTGTGATTTCTTTTCCATATCGGTAGAGTTATTTCTCTTGCAGCTCAAAATCACTTTTCCTTTTCCCGGTAATTAACATATTGAATCTCCAAAAAAACTTGCATTGGTCAAAAGAAAATAAAAGTACTTTTAGCTACCAAATAGTTTGGCGAATATAGTATCATTACAAAAATTTAAACTTTCACATTGTGTGAGCCGTCGACAACTTTGTTGGCCTCTTGGTAAAGAGACGTGGTTGATCTTCCACATGTCTAGATCAAAAACAAATAATTTGCAACCATCAATTATATGTAAATATAAAAGGAATGTTATACTTGACCTAATCAGATAACAAATGAATTTGTTATTGATTATAAGGACATATGGATTAACTTGATACAAAGCGATAAATTAGATTGCAATTAAAATAAATAGCGATAAAATAACTACAAACCACATGAATTAGATGATTTCAGCTTAAGAATGCAAGCCATCCTTGAGTTGAATGCACTTTGATTGACACCGAGATAGCAAAGAAATACGTATAACGGTAATGCATTGCTTATGAGTGTATGTTACCATGTTGCTAATGAATTGTCAAGTCCCCTTTATATATTAGGGTAGATCTCCCTTTTAAGGTATTATTTTATTGTTCTATGAAAGGCAAAAGTCCTTGATTTGTTGATTGTTAGTTCCTTTTTTGAGTTGTTCCGTAATTTCTGCCATAATGACCGGTTAATGGCGAGAATAACGGACCCCTGTTGGATAAGTTGGCAAAGCTTTCTTCGAGGCCGTTGGAAGCAGGACCGGTTACGCCTTCGGTAAACTCGAGGGCAAATATGATGGTTTCGATGGCTAACTTTGACAATGTTTTAGGTTCGATCATAATCACCATGTGCCGATCTTGGCCGATGGTGTTAGACGTCAGATCGATCTTCGAGCTCGACTTCACACGATCACAGATTTTTCGACCCTGGCCTAATCAGGGAGTTCGGAAGCTCGATCGAATATCGAGCTCGATTTTACCCGTATACAGATAGTCCCCTAGTTCTTCGGAGAGTAGCTGACGAGGAACGACATGAGCCTCAGATTGTCACTTCGATATATCATGACGCAAGTGACAAAAACATGACGTCAAAATCCCTTTGTTTTTTGGAGAGCAATTGATGAGAAATGATACGAGCTTCCGATTCCCATTCCGATAAATCATGACGACGAATTCATGACATAAGTGACAAGAATAGTTAAAATATCCCATCGGCCCAGTCTTCAAGGCATTAAATGTATGTCAATTAATGGTCGGCCACTTCGAGATGTGAACCGTCGTTTGAGAAACCTATAAATATCCTTTAATCCATTCATTAGAACTTTTACATTCAAACTCTTCTCTTGTGTTTTAAGAAAGCTTCATCACCTTCATCTTCTGGTTTTCTAGCTTAGCCTCAAAACTTCTTCTCTTCTAGTTCTTTGAAAATTTTACATAAGTTATCTGCTAAGTTCGCCTCCTCTTTTACCAACACTTTCTTTTCTCCACTATTTATAAGAAATGGCAAAGACTTCAAAATCAGCTCCTAAAAAATAAACCCCTTCTTCCTCGAAACCATCTGAAAATGTTTCGCCTGCTGCAACTGAGGAACTAATACCGACACCCCCTCTAAAATTGTTCGTACCTACGGGATGCCCAACCGGTGTTGATTTTAAGGTCGAGAAAACCTCCTTGGTGCTGGGTCGGTGTGAGCCGGTCTCGATATATATCTGCTCGGTCACCGAGGACGTCCTCTTTGAGGTAAAAAAAGATTGTAACTGGGATGGCAAGCATGTGGTGGTACCCAAGCCCGAGGAAGCCATTACCACCCACGTGGAGGGTTTTTTGAGTGTTTACACCTATCCCTTCACGTTGGACCCCTTGGACCCAGTCATCGTCGCCATTTGTAAGAGGTACGAGGTGACCCTTGGTCAAATTCACCCCTCGTTTTGGAGGATAGTAATTCTTCTTCATTTCTTCGTGAGCAAGATCGAGGGGTGTCCCTTCACCATCGATTATTTAATGAGTTTGTATAGTTCCCGACTTTATCGAGGGGATTAATCAAGCTTGCACGTCGGGCCAGTAAGGCCCCATTCTCGAGCATCGACGAGGATCGGGACCGAGGCTGGTTGGGCCGATTTGTTAGAGTGAAGACCTCGAATTTAATCCTTGCCGAGGATATGCCATTTCCTGAAAAATGGAACATGAAACGTAAGTAAAACCTTGCCTTCAAGATTTATTTTATAGCTTTTCCTTTTCTTTCCTTCTCATCGATATTTTGTGATGGTGCAGCTACTGCTCGGATGCCTGATGCAGTACCTCGACTCAAGGAGTGGATCGAGGGTATCGCAACACAAAGATCTTACTCTGAGCGCTCATGGCGTGAGCTTTCGAAGGGCCGATGGGAGGCCCGTTCTCATGGTGAGATTTTTTCTTTAAGTTAC